>APFE031707088.1:55879-99459 GCA_000404065.3 Pinus taeda | reverse complement strand
TTCCATCTTGGTAGGATATATCTTCAACTCTCCTCCACCTATCACATACCCTAGATACACCAAATATCATTGTATAAACTTACACTTCATGAGAAATGCTAGAAACTAGTGCTTCTTTATTGTCTTGAGCACTTATGTCAAATATGAGATGTGCTCCTCCCTGTTATATGGAATTTATACCTATGTATAAGTATATCTTCCCTAAGTGGGTAGTTACATTGAGAGCAACTGAAGTAAAGATGTTTAACCTTATCCTACAATAAGCAGATAAGATAAAGGAACCTACTTGTGATCCTTCGCTTCCTTTGATCTCCTTTGAGTTGCTCCCACTCAAACGAAATTCGCTCAATTGGTACCTACCAACATAAACAAAAGATGACAACAATCAAAACATATGATCTATTTATTGTAAACAAATGGAATCGACAACATTTGAACATACATTCTTCATAGATATAGACAAAAGTATTGGAAAAGGAACAAACAACTTTATTGATTGATAGAAGGAGAAGTTACACCCAATGTGGTTCGATCTCGTGTCACTCATCTAACTTAGTCCAAACCCTCATCCCACCAATAACAACATCAATCCAGCAACATAACATTACTTGACAATGATTTCAAGTCTCTAAACCAACAATATTTCTCTATAATATCCCAGCTCTCTTGGCTTTATGATGGGAGGCCAATTTATAGATGAATGAAAGTGGTTTTGTCATTAATATGGCATTGAATGGTTTTCCATAATTTGATGGTTAGTTTCCATGTTCAAAGGGATGAGAGGATAGAGGATTAGATGATCCAAGGCTATCCTAAGTCGAGCTCATCTTGATAGGATAAGATTTTGGTTCCCTCTAGAAGGATCTAGAAAGGAGGAATATACTCAAGATCCAATGAACATTTCATGGATTCTCACCCAGTGCAGACTTGAGTGGGCTTAGGTACTCTGCAACACAGCCTTGAATGGGGCTACCTACTTTGCAGAGCATTTACCCCTGACCAGGGGTGTGCTGGTGACCTAAGGATCACTTTAGCAAGGTTTGAAGTCAGGAAACTCTCATGGATGAAAGCACTCAATGAGCTGGCATGTCTGGGGCATGTAGCAATTGAATTAGGGTTTGATAGACCTTTTTTACACTGATCTGATCATCGGGAGTGATGTGCCCAAATAGACCTGTAATAGCTGACGCCTAAAGCATGAAGTCAAAAATGATAATGTTGAGTGATATGCTTTATGATGTGATGAGGAGGATCTGAAGCAGACGATGACCTGCATCAATTACAATACATAATATCATGATATCTTTGAATTTTTCATGAATTTATGAGGGAAGGCATACCCATGCTCAACATATAAACTTTTCATTACATGTACATAAATCAGATAATCGTCTATAGATATAGATCCATGATAAGATGACCATCTGTGTAAAGCCATCGTACAGATGATTTAGTACTCTTCTGAAATCGCAGCCCGGATGGATGAAACTAGATCTGGGGTATTCTATCTCATCCAATCGTTTGCTCAAGTACGAGTCTAATCATGTGAAAATGTTATTTGAAGTCGAACATGGGAAGACACCATTTGACTACTAGCCAATGATGTAAGCTCTTAACAGATGTGAGAGAAATCACCAATAATGATAATAATTCTCAAGGTACTACAGTACATTCTACATGGTGTGAATAGATATTTTGATGTCGAACACCATACTAAGTCTTTTGGTCGAAGGCCGGTGATGTCAACATGTTGCCAGAAGAGAGAAACTTGCCATTGATGTATACAAGCCTCAAGGTACTGGAAGGGTGTTTCTAAGTCAATTTCTTGGATAATTTGATGTTAACAAGAAGTCACTCATCGTAAGAGGGCCTTGCTGTATCCCACATCAATGACACGAAACAAGTGTAATGATTTTGAAGACAGAATGTGACTGATGACACAATGTTTAGGAATGTCGGTCATGAAAATGAAGGTTTATGAGTATTGCAAAGGATGGAGTTTACTGAGTGACTTCTCTTGAACATGTCGGTGACACTGAATGAATTGGAAGCATTGACCCAAAACCAAAGTGATGGATGGTGTGATAGGCCATAGGTATGATAACCATCAAGCAGATAACCGAACCCAAATAGTCACAAAGATGAAGTGAAAGTGTCATGTTCAAGAGAAACTTGCTACCATAAAGTGATTTATCCCTTTTCCCATTTTCCCCAGTCATTGTTGACCAGTACCTCTTTATTTTTTAACAAGCTTGAGGAGGATAACATATGCTTGATGTATAATTCTACCCATTGGGTGAATCCATCGCTATGTGATGTTTTAACAATTCTAGCAAAGGTGAAAATCGGTCTTGTCATGATGGACAAGTTTGTCATTATTTGATTCTTTAACGAGTTTAACGATAATGAGAACTCGGTCCTTTCATGTTTAGAGAGTTTGAAAAGGGACAAAAAGAAAACTCCATAAGTTCTTTTTCGTAAATTTGTCTCTCAAGACCAAAAAAGCGTAAAATAATACAAGAAAGAACCTATTGACCATGTTTGATCAATGTATTCATTTTTCGTAAGTAATATATCTCAGTGCCGAAAAGGGTTAAACTTATACTGAGTAGATGTTGTTTCCAATCTGTTTACAAGCTAAAAAGGACAAGTTTCCGACAATATTTTCATATTTTGAGAGTCTGAAAAGCGCTGAAACAGGACTCTAGGGGGGTTCCTTTTTCAATGTTTAACAGAGCTCGAAAAAGAGATAAAAGTATGCTATGTGGTCAAAAGTACATTTTACGATCATGCACGTCAAATTCACTATGTCAACTGTAAACCTGCTCAAAGAACCACCAAACGGATTAAACATGCCTGTTTCATTGGTAAATAGGTAAAAACTATAATCTATTCATTTAATGAACATGAAATAACCATAAAACAAGAATTTACCAATTCATTTTACCATTTGACATTTAACATTCAGTTTTGTGCTCTGAACTAGTTATTTACCCAAACTTTAGTAGCTGATTGCAGGAGATTATGTGGATCATTCTTCGTGCCGTCAAGACAAAGTAGGAGATATACCTCTTCTCTTTCATTCAAGGTCATTCTTTTTCAATTTCAGGCAAAATTTTTAGGGTTTTGGGGTCCCTAGGGTAAATATACCACGCCCTGGTATCAACGCACCCTCATGCATCGAAAACTACACTACAGAGCACTCAAACAGAAGGGAAACTGCTCTATAACGCACTATATAAAGACTAGGGGTGCGTTGGGCGTAGTTTATAATTTTTATTCATCATTCTTACCCAAAATATCCCCAGTTTTTTGCATGAAATGGATCCTAATTAAGCCTATGGTGTTATTTCAGACTTTGATTGGATCAGAATGGCTATCACATGGCATGAAAGAGAACATGAAGAATAGGATATGGTTGCCCTAAATGATCCTGGTACTGTTGAGGCCCTTAGAGATTGTGGGTTGCTCAAATATTTTAGGTTTTCTGAGATGAGGCAAAAGTTAGAACTATTGCAGTTCTTGGTTCATTCATGGGATCTAGCGGAACAAGTTTTTCACATAAGGGACAAAGTTCTCCCTATATTGATTGATGATATTTACTTTCTCACAGGATTATCGAGATGTGCTGTTCCCATTTTTGTTTTAGGTTCTTCTCGTGGGGGTGAATCAATGAGGGACTACATTCGACAATTCTATGGGCCAGGTACACAGCCTAGCAAAGATGGAAAGATAAACATCAAGGATGTTCGTGATTTTCCCTTGCGAACAATCCTCTTTACTATTGTAAAGTTGGCGGGTAGCATGATACTTCATGTCGCGAATAGATCATACATGTAGTATGCGCTCGAGTGTCTCGTGCAAACTATGTTCAACTGGTGTGAGGCAGTACTCCCTTTGATGAAAGAGCAGCTGACTAAAGTAAAAAGCGGTAAGATGAAAAATTTCAGCTATGGATCAATCTTGATCACTTTTACTTTGGAGAGAATTCCATTGATGCAACCTCAGCATGTGACACTGAGTTTACCTGGTCCTAGAGATCCATGGATGCAGAGATGGGTAGAGTTGATGGCTAGACATGCTAGTCAGTCATCAATCTCATTTCTACCGCATTCTTTAGTTGGCTCCATTGACACCATATTGTCATAAAGGAGCATCCATGTGTAGGGATGGATTTTCGTGGAGATCCAGATTGAGATTACCAATGGGTGCTCAATGGGGTGCTATAGGTAAATTGTTTTGACCATGTATTCTTGATTTTTTGAGTTTTTACATGTTTTTGTGTTTTTTATGTTTCCAAGACTAAACTAAAAATGTTCTCATGTACACAGATGTTGGCATTGTTCGACCAATGGGTCATCAACAGGAGGCGGGTGAACCAGCGGGAAGAAATTTCGAAAGAGAAGTTCTCCAGGATTTAGATCTGATCGAGATACTGGAGGAGTTGCAACATCATATAGAGGGGTTAAATATAGAAGGGTGTACCAAATATTAGGATTGAGGAGTTACCAATGAGACTACAATGCCATACTATTGGTGTACCTAGCCATTGGATGAGGATATTGCACATGATAGCTCAGGCAATGACCTGTTATCATGAGCATAATTAGATCTACTTAGGATGATTCACTGTATGCATTTTGAGGTTTTGAGGTCAAATGACCAACATGTCTTGGACACAAATTTTTGTAAAAACTTTGAACATCTATTTATTTTACTTTTAGTGTTTTTGTATGGTTATGTGTAATCCTATTCAATTGTTGATGTGAATTGAAAATTTACTCTTTACATATGTCGTAAATGTCTATTTAACACGTAATTCGCTAAAGAATCATTCATTGTGTTAAAGTTTCTGGAAATGTGTTGATATTGAATGTAATCAAAATGTATTTCCAAGGGACGAACTCTAAGGAATATGCGATGAATAATTGGATTTCGGACGGTATAAACATTCGTAAGTTGCAGTACGACAAGTTGTGAGTCTAGTCTAATGATGATTTGGCGAATGCCAAGTGAAATGGCATCAGAGAGGAGTTTGATCAATGTGATATACTCAGTGATATTGTTTGTAGAATGACTGATACAAATCCCTTGAAAACTCATTAACTCACCACTTGGAGAAAATATGGCCCATGTTGCAGAGGATAGGTTCCGCGTACTACGACTAGCACCATTGGCATAACCAACAAATGGTTCCAAAGATTCTGACATCTCCAACAAGTGCAAAGCAGATTACTAACCACATAAAAACTCTAAAATTCACACTGTGACACACACATGTAATCAAGGAATATATACAGTGTTTTTACTACACACAATCAAGCATAGTAACGTTTAAGATACAACCCGTTTCGGGGCTGCAACAATGGAATTCCATCATAATAGAATAACTCGTAAGTGACTTTTTCCAAAACACACTTGACAATGTAGGGGCCCATCCATAGTAGTTCAAATTTTCCTGTTCCTAATTTATCAGCTTCCTGATCATAAAGCAATACCAAGTCTCCTTTTGTGAATATGCGAGGCTTGACATTGTGATCATATTGTGCCTTAATTTTTTTTCTTATGTGCTTCATTGGCCAATGCCACTTCACGACATGTTTCATCTAGATGGATGAGTTCTAAGAAACGTGCTTCCTCATCAGAAGTGTCAAGTAACAAGTCAATTGCAAGTTTTAGTGGTGAAATCTCACATTGTATTGGCAAGATTTCCTGAAGACCATACACCAAAGGGAAAGGTGTGAATCTAGTTGCATTTCTTACCGAGGTTCTGTAAGCCCACAAAGTTGATTACAGGATCAAATACTAGTTTCTTTTGTGAAATTCTATCATTCGTTGAAGCATTCACTTAAGGACTTTGTTGGTGGCTTCAACTTGTCCATTAGCCTATGGATAATAAGGATGTGAGTGTCATAACTTGGCAATTAATTAAGTTATCATGTGATTGAAAAAATGTGAACCATGATCTGTAACTATAGCTTGTGGTACACCAAACGTGCAACCACATGGTTGAAGAAAAAAAGTGCAATTGCCTCACCACTGTTGTTTAATGTAGGCATCGCCTCAACCCATTTCATAAAATAGTCAACAGTGACAATAATATACCCATGCCCCCCCCCCCAGCTGAGTGAGGGTTACATGTCATGAAATCAATGCTGCATTTTTAAAATGGTTCAACAACGATGACATGATGCAATGGTGCAGGTGGTAATCGAGTTTTATAGTAAAAAATCTAGCATGCATGACAACTTCTGACAACAGTAATGCAATCGTTAAATATGGTATGCCATAAGTAACCAGCACTGAGTATTTTCTGTGCAGTAGCATAACCAGATAAATGTCCACCACAAGCACTAGAATGGCAATCATTTAGAAATTTATTGGGTTCCTCATGTGTGAGGCACCTACGAAGAATCGTATCGATACCGCGACGGTAAAGGGTGTCACCAATGATTATATAACCTTTGGCTTGATATCGAATATGTCGTTGTTGCAAGAAAGAGATATTGGATCGAAAAATTTGGGTTTGGAGATAGATCAGTATATCTCCATACCAAGGGTCAGATGATGAGATCAGAAACAGAGACTCATCTAGAATTGATGGTTCCATTGTTGAGTTGATGGCAATAGGGGGAAGGTCGCAAAGAAGCTCGAAAAAAACTAGAGATTTCTTTGACTTGGATTTGATGAATTCCAAATCAAATTCTTGCAAAATGATGATCCATTTTGAATATTCCCCCCCCCCAGCAATTGACATGACAAGATGTATTTCATAGGGTTGCAATCCGAAATGACAATGGTCTTTCGGAGCAGGGTATAATGGTGAAATCTTGGTATATCTTGAATGGAAGCCAAAGCTAGCTTCTTAATGTAAGAATACTTAACTTCCGTATCATTGAGATTATGACTCAAATAATAGATCGGATGTTCAATCCCATCTTCTTCTTGGACTAAAACCATAACAATGGTTGTATCTGCAGCAGTGAGATACAGGAAATAGTCGTTCTGATAATTAGGGGAATGCATTAATGACTCTCGGATCAAGGTATATTTGAGAGCATAAAAGGAATCTTGCTCAACCTGGTCCCAATGGAAGGGAATTCCCTTTTTCAAAAGATAAGTAAATCCTTTAGCCATTTCGACATAGTTGGGAATGGATCTCCTTAGGAAGTTAGCCTTCCCTTGGAGTCTTTGTAACTGAAGTAAATTGGAAGGTGGAGGTAGATCAAGTATTGGCTTAACCTTCAAGGGGTCGAGTCGAATTCATTCTTTGGACACTAAGAAACTAAGCAAATAACCAAAACCAACACAAAACACACATTTATGTGGATTGAGTTGAATTTTGTAGTGTCGGCAGCGTAAAAAGATGGCTCTCAAATGTTGCGGGTGATCAACCCATTTCTGTGAATGATCAGGTAAGTCATCTAGATAGGTTGAATGATGTGGTTGATTGAAAGAATAACTTCGGCGTAAATCACATGTAGATAGACATGTAGATAGGTTGAATGATGTGGTTGATGTCATGGAAGGCATAATTCATTTCCCTCTGAAAAGTTGCCCCAGCATTCTTCAAACCAAAAGGGAGTTTCCTATATGCGAATGTGCCCTAGGGAAAAATAAAGGAAAATTTAGATTGGTCTTCTAGGCAGATATTGATATGATTATAGCTGGAAAAGCCATCCATAAATGAAAATATTTCACATCTAGTATATTCATCAATTATATGGTCGATAAAGGGAGTGGGATAGTTGTCTTTTTGATAACCATGATTAACATCCCTATAATCAACACACACTTGTATTGTTCCTTGTTTCTTCACGACAAGAACAATGTTGGAAACCCAATTAGAAAGAGGAACAGGGTATATGAAACGAGCATGCAAAAGTTTTTCAACTTCTGCTTTTATGGCAGCAGCCTTCTTCGGATGAACAGGACAGAGGCGCTATCGTACCGGCTTGACATCAGGATACATTTTAATCTCATGTTCAACTATACTAGAATCAATACCTAGAATTTCCTCATATGACCAAGAAAATATATCATAGAATTCGCAAAAAAGAGCACGATAAGTTTCAAGTTCCAATGGAGAACAAGATTTTCCAACATGGATGTTTTCTACAATTCCATATTTGGTTGAAATATCGATAGAAATGGTTTCTTCGATATTCGATCAGTTTCGTTCGGAATCGACTATGTCTATAAATACAAAATTCGAAAGGAAATCAACGATTGAAGGGAGATTTAGTTCATTTGGAATATCTTCTATGTGATATGGAAGATGGGATCTATGATTATAATCTGCCCATGGTTCTTCTTCTGTCATCATTGATTGGATGATTCCTTCATTAGCAGAAAATGTACTTGAAAAAGGATAAGAGGAAGTACCATATTCTAACGAATGATCAACCCATACAATTGGTGATGATGGATTTGGATTTGATCTGCAAGGTAAAAGATTCATTTCTATGTGAGCCCAATTGGGCTTAGTGGCATGGTTTCATTACGCATATCAACTTCGGAATTATTGGAAATATTCCATGAGTCAGATGAAGTGGAAGATATCATGTTACAGGTCTTAAATTTTGCAACTTCCACCATTTGTGATGGTGACGGTAGTGAAAAGGTGTCCATTAGGGAAGAATATTTGAAGAGACCTACTCCAATGTTCTGAAGAGATAGCGAAGGTCTGTGAACTAATAGAACGCTTCCAGTTTCTTGTGAACTAGAGGCAAAAAAGGCGAGTTGATCAATTATTGTGATTCCACCTGTTATCACTCAGAAGTCTTCCCTAGAAGTTATAAAAGAAGGAATAATCCGAGGTAACCACAAACCTAATCTTTTAGACTCATGTTCTAGCAAACCTAAGTCCAGAGAGGGCTATCTATTTATAATTAACTTTGTTTTGGGTAGGATTTCAGGCTAGTTCTTAGTGCTCATAATGTTTTAGTTTGATTGGGTGGTGGACTTAAGAAAATAGATGGGCAGAACAAGTATTCAGGCCATTGGGCTATGGAGTTAATCAAAGAGTGGCTTAATTGGATTAATCAATTACTAAAGTAAGAGTTCATAGGGCAGACTAGAACAACAAAAAAGAAAATCTACAGGTTCAAATGGATGAGGTAGTCCTAACCAGGGTAAAGGGAAATGAAGAATCCTTAAACCAGGATTAAGATGAAGAAAAGAAGGATGATTAGTAGCAAAGGGAAACTAAGAATCCTTTACTATGGACCAAAAGGGGGGGGACTATGGAAGTAAGGGAGCAATTAAGAATTCCCAGACCAAGATAGTTTAGCATAAAACAATGAGAAAGTAAACAGTTAAAACAGAGAACATTTAAGCTAATTCTGAGATATAATTCCTTGTTTACTATTCAGATTTCATAGAGAAAACACGTGAATATTTATAACATGATGAGAAAACAATAACTAAACATGAAGAGATAATACTTATTTGGTTCCAATTGTGCACAAGAATCTAGTGAAATGTCTTTAGCTTTATTTCATGACCCAACAAAACCAGTCTAGTCTTGAGTACAATAGCTCCTTAGCTTGATATAAAATGTCTACAAAAATGTATTTTAATCCACCCTAATTACTTCAATCTGTGAAGTATTTATACAAAAAATGTTACAAAATATCTCATAACAATATGAGAATTATTCTAGGAAACTGAAAATATCTTCAAGCATGAAGATAGAGACAGATGGAGAACTGTCTTCTTGTTGTCCCTTTTATTGTGACTATGCTAGCTGTTGTAATTCGGATTTGGCTCTTTTAGTTGCTTGATACTTATGTGCTAGAATCACTTTATGTATTCTACCTATTTATACTCTTTACTTGCTACACTTTGACTCTGTTTTACCTAGCTGCCATATAGATTTACTGCAGTAACTTTATAGTAAATCTATTAGTTTCATCCACCATTCACTTTTAGGTAATTTCATCCTTATCATTTTTCTATATATCTCGTCAGCTTTGGTATACTTGGAAAATTTTGGCCTGTTGACGAACAAGTGCTTTACCTGATGCTCTAGAAAAAACAGATTTTCCGGACTATCATATAATACCTTTCCAGTGGGCAAAGTTTTACCCCTGAAGTACTAGCTTGGTTGATGGCTAACTTGTTTAGTCTTTCAACATAATCATATTGGGTCATTAGCTTGTCATGTATTACCATAGGACTGGGAAGTCCTTTTTCTCTTAAAATACCAAACTTAGTCATAAATCTATCAATGTTAGCTTGGATGCTTTGGCATTTTTTCTCAAGACTGAGCATGAGGTTCCTCTTGGCAAGAATCTTCTTTATTTATATGATGGTTCCTGTTCTATCTTCTATGCCCAGTTCATCAAGGTGATACCTATTTTTGCTGTTCAAAAATGCTATCAATTGGTTGGCTTCTTTAGGTTTATCTCCCAATTCTTCCATTGTCTTGTGAATTGCTTCTGTAGCCACTTTTACTAGTTCAGTTTGCTCAAAAATTACTTGAATAGATGGCCAAACATCATTGATAGAGTCAATGATGTTGGCCCAAATAATTTCCTTTATATCTCCTAGAGGTTATTGCAATGTCAGTCCTTTTCAAGGACTTTTATTCTTTCTCCCATTCTTTGATTCTTCTGAGCTTCTTCCTTCTGTTGTATTTGTGCAAGTTTGCAATTAGTTTCCAAACTTGACACTTTTTCTCTAATTTTTTTGAGCTCAGTAACTTGGATGGTCATTTCCTCGATGGCTTTTAACAATTAAGTTGTCTTTTCTGTGGATGTCCCTGTGCTTATGGATGTACCTATAACTGGCAGAGCTGTAACTGGTGGAAATGTTGGTGCTAAGGAAGCAGCGAATGTGGAGGGCATTGTTGTAGAGACCGTAGGGATTACAGTCTGAGGAGTGGTGGCCAACTCACTTTGTTTAGATTGTATCAAGTTATCCAGCTCTTTCTCTATTTCTTTCAGTTGATCATCCAGCTTAAGGACTAAGTCCATAAGCTCTTCCTCCTTTCGAGTTTCCAATACTTTAGCTGTCTGTGGATGATGTAGAGGAGGAATTTTGAGCTGCTTTTTCAATGCAGCTATGTCATCATTTTTCTTTTTAATAAGCTTTTCTGCAGCTTTCACATCCGTGGGATCATGCCCCAGTTCTATGACTAATTCCTCTAAGGAATTTATCTTGGTATCCTTGGCCTGTGAAGAGGCCTTCTCTAATAGGAATTGCGTTGATATATTATTCAGCGAATTTTGGAGTTGGTATGTTGCAATGGCCTTGCTAGTCAAAGTGGAATAGACCATTTCCCCAGTTTTCTTGTGTAATTCTATTTGGTCGATAGAATGGATATCCTTCGCCAATACTTCAAAGTCTGTTTTTAAGTAATCTGCTATTGACCTGGGCTATTGTGTAGTAGGCTTCATGGAAGTCATCTGCATTTTACCTTCTTTCACATCAAAGGCTGACATTGGCCTTGTCTGCTTAGTAGGAACCATTTTAAGGTAGTGTGCATAGCTTTGGGCCTTGAATCTTTCATTCCTGGCCTTTATTTATTTATATTTCTCTCTAATGTCTTGGCTCTGGCCAATTGGAGCTCTGAATGAGGATACTTCCACGCTTTTTTGTCTCTCTAGCATTTGAGCCTGTGAAGTGAAAGGTTCTTGTGTACCTCTAGAGGTAGTGGTCAGCCTACTTTCTACTCTTTCTGTAATTGTAGTTCCAGTTGTTTCCTTTGTGAACTCTTGTTCTGAAAATGGATTCAACCTTTGCCTCTTGACATAAGTCTGTGCAACAGGTCTGCTAGAAGGAGTGGCCTGCTCTCTATCTCTTTTGGGGTTCTTCTCCTCATTTAGAAGAGTCTGTAAAATAGGAGGATTACTCATGATGTGTTTTGGTGGAGCCAGTTATTCTGATCTCTCAGGCTGCTATGATTCCTCTTGCTCTTGAGGTTCTTCTTCTGTTGTTTTCTCACTGTGTCCCTGTCTTTCCATTTGAGAGTGAGATTCTCCTGGCACCTGTACAAATGAATCTTCATCAAGTCTTCTTTCTAAATCAATCAACACATTATTGATAACAACTTCTATGCTATCTTGGTCTACTAAAGTATTCTCCACCCATTCTAATTGATTTTCATACTGTTCAATTTCAGGAATTCTGTGGTGGATATAAGGATATAGTTTGTTCTTTTTGTCTCCTATTGCAGATGAAATCTAAAGGGTCATATCTCCATATAAAACTTTGTTTCAGTTTCAGCCTTTAGAGGATTTCTTCTGCTTCCTTTCTTGCTTCCTTACTGTTGCATATTAAGTGTCCAAGATAATCTTTTATTCTAAGTTGAGCTTTCTTTTTGGCCTTCACAAAATGCACCTCATCTGAATTAATAATTTTCCTGTAGTGCTCCAGAGCAAACAATCTCATGGGGAGGTATCTTGGCAATTTGTAGGGATCCAACTCACATCCATATATTCTGATTTCAGTGTGATTTTGGTACAAGTACCAATCTCCCACTCTATATTGTTTGGACAATTGTAGGACCCTCCTGATATCTGCACTGATTCTGGGGGGAGGACTTCCTAATAACATAGTTGCCACTGGGTGCACAAAGAGATCTATGAAATTAGTATAAGAATATGAAGAGTCATATAGGTGGATTAATGAAGTCGAAAAGACTACTAATCTAGGGTTGCCTCTGGTATCAAGCTTTTGGAGTGTGAATGGGAATTTATCAGCTTGATAATATAGGAAAAAATGGTATAAAACTGATGAATATTTGAACACACTTTCATTGTCCATCCTCATGAATTGATCATGCATCTTATTTTGCAATGAACTTATCATAATCAAACATGATGGCGGGGGGCTGTCCAGGAGTGTAAATGGACATAAAGGTTATAATAATCTCATCAACAAATTCACTTTTAGTTTGGCCTGATGTCTCGGCCGAGATCAGAGAATATGGTAGACATGTATGGGGTAGGGTCCTTTGGAATGTATTTCCCTTCCCTAATGAAGGTCTTGAATAACTGAGCAAGTTTGATGGAGGTGAGTGTAGGGAATCTGTTAAGCAAGTCTCCAACAGAAAGGGGGGTCAGGTTTTGGATTGGTTGCAACTGCATCATTTCATTTATGGATTCAACAATGATGGTAAATAATACAGAATGGTCAGGGGTCATCACTGCTCTTTCACTGGGACTATAGTTCATATGGTAATAGTGGATAATATCTAGGAAGATATGAACTCTATGGAATTGGTACTTGGGTAAACCTGATTCCTAAATACCTATTTTGTTTGCACGGTTCAGGTATTGGTCTCTGTACCTGCAATATAATTTCAAAGGGGATTCTTGGACAGAGGTATATTTAATTTGAAAATATTTATCTGCCAATGGGAGATGGTCTAAGCCCCTGTAGGGAGTAGAAATTGGTAGGACATTCAATGCAATTGGAGCATCCATCCTTGGTTCTTGTGGTTTCAAGGACGGGGGCAAAGGGTTTTCAGTAAAATTGGGGAAAATTGGTCTAATTCAGAGTATTTTGGAGTCACTGGGCAATTGTCTTACTGAATTACTTAGTAATTTAAAGAAATTGAGTAAAGGTTTGGGAATAAAATAGGGTTTCTTGGTGAATTTGGGTAAATACCTGGTTTCAACTTTGAACAGAGTGATGGGGCGACTGTGCACAGTTTACAAGAAGCACAAGTGAATGAAAGGTGGTCTAGAGTTTCAACAGTTTCAGTAGGTTGGCAGTTGGACGTGGGTTGATAGGTGCACGTACTCTGGTGCTTGCATGGAGGTCTGAGTAGTCTTTTTCATGAAAAAACTAAAAACAATGAGTTTTTTAGTTTTATTTGCAAAGTCATCTATTTTGGCGGGTACACGGGGAAAGGTACATTTGGAATTAAGCGGGGGATGATATGTTTTGTCATCTAGTGAGAGGTGGTAAGTGGGTTCATTTCGCATTGCTTTTAGGCTGGAGTGGTTTTGGGGGGAGGCCACCCGATGCCATTCATCGAACGCCACGTAGCAGCAGGGTGAATAGTGAAACCACTCATATCGAGCGGGTAAAGGTCAGCCTTCAGAGGCCACTCAAAGTGATCGTCGACCATTGGATCAAAAGGCACCTTATCGTACGGTGATCGGGGCGGGGATTTGACATGAATTTTAATGGAGGGACCCAACGAATGTTTAAGCATGGCGGGATTAATTAAGCATAGATTATGGAGGTTTAATGACATCAAGAGTGATTTCATTGGTGGAGATAGATTATTAATTAACCACTAATTGATTAATTAATCTCTTTTATTTGGCGGTGGGTTTTGATTATTAATTAGCACTGATCGACTTAGTTAACCCATTAATCATTCATTAATAAAGTTTATGTTTCAAACTTCAGGGACGGGATATTAAAATTAAAGAGATTTAATAAATACATACGGGAGAGGGTATTTTTGGGAAATATATAAATAAAATTAAAAATTAATATGAATGAAAGTGGTAAATGGATTTAGAGCTAAGTACAATGTACATTTATAATTCATTGGCTTTGTATGAACACATTATAACTTAGGCTTAGTGTTATTTTTGTGGGTTTTCTTAGGAAAATGTGTTTGCTTGGGGGTGATTACTTTTCTAAGGTTTTATCCTTGGGGAAAAAGGGTTTGCTTAGGAAAATCAGTGAATTATGGAGGGGGTGAATGCTTGAGAGGGGACTTTTAGTAATTAGGACCTATAAGTTATTGGGTCGAGGGTCCGGTCCCTCCAGAAGTCAGAGAAATGCTATGAGCCCCTTTAACTTAAGATTTTAGGTACTTTAAGACTTATCTTGGAAATTAATTAAGTGAAAAATGTAATGAATGAGGGAGGTTAATAAATTGACTGTGTACTTGGGTAAATGCTCAATTTTCATCCATACTTTATAAATTTGATGATGAAGGTAAATGATATGATTTTATCTAATCAATCATCACAATTATACAACCATTCAACTACTTACCCATCTACTCATCCTACCATTTTTTCTTCTCTTTATTAGGGTGCACTTAAGCTGGAAAACCCTTATCAAAACATTTTCTTTTCTTTTACAAAAGTAATCTACCTAAGTCTAACCTTATTACATCCAAGGGCTCAGATTAAACAGTTGAGCTCCTTTTATTTGTTGTACCTATCTACTTACCTGCCAAGATTAAACAGTTTGGTCAAATATTATTCTCTATATAGAAACATGAAGTAGCCAAGATTAACCACTTTGACTATCCATGGATTGTGGCAAAAGTAACAAACTGCATACTATCTTTTTATTCTACATCAAAAGTAAATGGTAGTGGCATTTTTACTTGCACACTTTCATGATATTTTTCTTTTTTGGGGTTCATTTTTTCATATTTTTTGACCTTCTTCATTCTTTTTGTCCTTTGATGTTTCTTTTAGGACATACCCTCTTTACATTTTGTAATTTTTTTTGAGTTTTTGAATATGGAAAACATTTGCAGGAAGCACAACTTCAATAGTTATAGTTTTCCCCCCTAGTTCTATCTGTAGGTTACTTAAAATTCCACAAGGTATATAAGTGCGACTGTCAAAAGATTTTAACATCATAGGTGATCGTGACAAAGGTGGTGAACCAAGTGTTTTCCAACAATTCATCGACCTGATACAAGTAGATGCACCTTCGTTAACAATGGTTCGGTGAATGAGGTGATTCAAAGAATTTACTTGGATCAAGAATGCTAACTGCACTGGTAATTGTGGCGTATAACCTGTTTGGTTAAAAATTACAAGATTGGAATTTGTTGGATCAATTCCACCAATTGCTAACAATAAAGCATGCTTTTCGGAGGGACAATTTTGAAGCACCTCAAGCGTCGACATAGAAGAAGGTGACTGGGCCAAATCTTCTACTATGTTATAATTTTGCACTGCTTGAGCTCGAGGGTTGAATGTAGATTTATGAACAACTCCCTTAGGCGGTTTTATTGTTAATTCTGGTGCAATGGGTGGTGAAATAGAATCAGACGAAGTCGAAGTCGAAGTATTGGGTTGATCTGTAGCCTGGTTATTCGACGATGACGGTGGATTACCATAATCTTTACTTCGTGTAGTCACCGTCTTAGGCTTAGTGGTGGATAGCATGAGCACTTTTGAAGTGGAAGCATGATCTATAGCAACCAAATGAGTCTCTTAGTTTGGAAAAGGGTCTGTCAACACAACGGATGTACTAGAAGTCTTAAGAAGTTTTGAGACTTCAGAGCGATGAGGATAGTCTCGCGTAAAGTGCTCCTCATTACAAATTAAACATGGGTAACGAGGTTTCCTAGCGAGAGAAGAGGAATCATATGATTTCTCTTAAGGGGGGAAATTTTGTTTCTTTTTGGTTTTCCCCTTTTTCTTGCTTCTAGGTTGCTTTTCATTTTTACCTTTGTCAGATGACATGACATTTATTTGAGAAGAGAGTGTACTATCAGGTGTATTAGAGGTTTGATTTGAAATCGCAAGTGTTTGACTAGATGGTCTATTTGATGTTTGAGTGCTTGAAGAACCTATCACACCATCACCAGCATGAGAGTCCTTACTGGATGGAGGTGGTGGAATAGTAAAAGCTAGTCTAGGTGCATTTGGAATCTTATCATAGAGCATGCCAGACTAGGTGTAAATCAAGTCCAAGTATTGGGCATGAGCAACTACTTTCTCGTCAGTAACAACTCCTCCTTTACCCACATCCTTGGTGATAGATGGAAACAAGGATTTAATAAACCATTCAACTAAAAGTTGATCAGGAACAAAAGTTTTGACCATTCGATGACGATGACGCCACTCATGAATATGATCTGAAATGGGAGTAGCAGTGGTCTGTTTAAAGTTGGTCAATAGTCCTGTTCCAATTTCATATCTGATGGGTAATTGGAAATGGGTTAAAAATGTAGTGGCCAAGGCTGTGAAGTTGTCAAATGAAGCTCGTGGTAATTAAATATGCCACTTTGTAGCTGGACTGGTGAGCGTTCACTGGAAAAGATGTAGTCTTACTGAATCATCATTTAGGGAGTTGGATGAACACCATAAATGAAAATTCATAATGTGATTGGAAGGATCTTCTCTAGGGTTTCCATTGAACTTAGGAATATCAAGAGGCAATTTGTGTGGAATCATCAGCCATCAAGTTTCATAAATAATGGGATCATTGGTAAGCCGATTTAAATCTGGTAATTCAAGTGTTGCAACAAAAGGCAAATGTCGGTTTAGGTCGGGTTGAGCGTAACCAGGGTAAGATGGAATTTCCTGGGAAATAGGCCTTTGCCTACCAGCATAAGGAATCTGCTGCTGGTAACCTTGATAGGGGTAGGTTTGTTGAGCATATCCAGTAAAAGGTTGTTGTTGTTGTGAACCAAGATAAATTTGTTGTTGACCAAAACCAACATAGGCTTGTTGACTAGAACATGGGTAAGATTCTTGTCGACCAAACCCAACATAGGCTTGCTGACCAAATCCAGGATAAGTTTGGTACTGTTGGAATTGTTGTCGTTGTATTGTGGCTGTCGCGGTTGTTGATACAATAGTTGTTGCCCACCAGTATAAGTTTGACCATGTTGTGGATAAATTGGACCAATATAAGTCTGAGTCATCCCAGTTAATGGCAAACTGGCCTGAGGTTGTTGGATTCCAAACACAAACGGTTATTGTCAAATGGCCTGAGAAGACTGAGTCTGTAGACCTGAAACTTCAGGGTAAGAGGTTGAAGGATCAACTTGCAAAGGTTGAGATACAATCAGCTGAGCTTGCGACTATGGTAAAGTGTAACGACAGGCGTAGTAGGTACAGATGAAACAAGTTGTATTGGTTGTGATGGATACACAGGCCTTGGTTGAACAGGCATTGTAGGCTGCCATTGACAAACAATCATTCCAGAATAAGTTGGACCTAAAGATGACGGTATATTTCCATATGGTGGCCCTCCAAAGTACGAAGAATAAGCAGATTGGGAATATTTTTCTCCTTATGGAGGTAATCTAGTGTTAAGTGGATACATTGGATGGTAACCAGATGGACCATCTTGATTTTAACTTGATGGATCAACCTATTCAGTATCCGTAAGTGAAGAACCATGTAAAATTCTTATGGACGACATGGGTGAAGACAAAGGACTAGAAGAAACACTGGAGTGAGTTACAGATAATGATTGGTAACCTAGTGGGAGAGACGAACCACCATACAGATGTGACTCAGGTGTTGTTGAAACATCGAAGAATTATCGACAGTAGATGTTGTCGCAACTGTAATAGATGATGCAGTCGAGGATGTTGATTTAGCCATAGTAAAATGACCCAATAAATTTCCTAAAGAATCTACGGGAGTTTGAAAGTAAAAAGGATCAAGAGGAGAAATATAAGTTAACTAGCGAAAAGAAGGATAAAGATAAAGCCCTGGTCCAAAACGAGTTGGAGTTCTAGGTGAAGTTTCTTCTTCAAATTCCTCTTCAATAGCAATCGAACTGGGTGGAAGGATTTCATTGTCAAGTCTGTAATAAATTTCTAGTGTTTGACTCTGCGGTAAAGGAGAAGTCTCAATAGTTACAAATGTTTGAGGATAAATCGGTCGATCGTCTTCCAATATGGGAACAACTTCTGGTTGTTTAACTTCGGGATCCAAGTGTTCTGGTAAAAGAACAATGGGTTCAAGATGAATTTCTTAAACAACTTCTGGTTTAGAAGTAACTTCTTGTTGAACTATGATAGGTTCAGGATCAACTTCCAGTTGAACAAATTCAAGTTCAGAAGTAATTTCTTGTTGAAAAATTTTGGGTTGAGGATCAACTTCTTGTTGGACAACTTCAGTTACCATTTCACTAAGTTCACTTTCAGTGTCCTCATGTAATTGTAAAGGTTCCACTTCAGTAGCATATAAAACAGTAATATTAGGAGTAACTAGAATCGCAATACATATCGTATAGGTGACTATGGTAAATCAAATGAAGAACCAGAAGTTTGTGATGTATTGGACTCAGTTAAATGAGACTGCTTTCGCCGACTAGGTGTAGCTTCAGGCAGTAAAGGTAGTTTACTCACTGTCCTATGCGAACAATGGGGTAAAGGTTGATTTTCTTCCACGATTGTTGATTGATTTATTATAAAAAAGAAATAAACAAAAAGAGGGTAATCTAGGTAAAAGAATTACCAAGTAACTGTGAACTACAATATACCGCCTCGGAGGAGCCAAGGACTTAACATACATGCAGGTAATCTCCCCGAATGAAGGTGGCCGACCTATGGATGGATATCAACCTAGTGTAGTCCTCCCAAATATACCCGAAAGTATATGGAGGACCAATCATTGTTAGCGTTGTTTAATGTGAAATCGCACAGTGAGAGCATTCCCTTATACTTTTCGTACTATAACACCGCCCGATATACCCGAAAGTATGTGGACAAGCTATGATATACTTACGTGCGTGGAATGAGGTATCACACTCATAATATATCACAAAACATTTGCGACAACTACTATGTTTAATGATGCCGGAACACGTCTCTAGCCTAGACCTCTAAGTGTTATGTGTTAAGTTACAATGCTCCATTAGGTTAATTGAGATAAATTTTAGTTGATCTTTTTTAAAAGTTTGCCTTTTAGGTTCACCGTGTGATGTTTATAAAACTCCTAGAATGAAACTATGATGAGAAACATTCTTTTCATTTGATTTAAACAATGAAAACCGTAACTGAAAGGGATAGAGCAATTAGAATCTTTAAACAAAGAGCATAGAGCACACCTAATGCAACTTTCCATATACCATTCCTACAAGCACACACAAACTTCTAAATGCATTATGCATGCTTTTATTTTCATTCCTTTATTGTTTAGATGAGCATAAAGAAACTAAATGCACAAACGATCAATCAATGTTTTTCACAAAAAACAAAAACTTTACGACAGTTTCTTTTTCAAAGAAACAAATAATTTACGACAATTCTTTTTCAGAAAAGTAAAGACTAATCAATGTAAGCTAACTTTGGATTGATTCGACAATGATAAAGAAAACATAAAGAAACATTGAACAAACAAAGCCAAAGTGGGCATGGAAGAGAGATGTTAATTTGGACTTCAGAAATAGAGAAACATTGGCCATTCAGCAAACAAGATGTGAAATAGTTTGGAAAAAATCAAACAAGAAGATGGATTTTTGGCTTGACAGGGACCAGTGCAGCCTTGAGTGGGAGACAGTGCATTGCAGAGCACTGTCTCTAGGCTAAGGCTGCTCTATAGAGCACTGTGTCAAGGACAGCAGTGCATTGATGCTAGAGAGCACTATCTGCACACAAATAAGCACACATTTTTACCAAAGAAGCTTCAAAATGATTGAATATGGGTAAATGAACTCAAGTAAAGTATATTGGTGATGCTAAGACAAGGGATAACTACCAGGAATGATGATCGTTCCCTAATATGGTCGCCAATTTGTTATACATAATTTATACCTACGGATAAGTATATCTTCCCTAAGTGGGTAGTTACACTTAGAAAAACTGAAGTAAAGATGTTTAACCTTTTCCTAAAATAAAAAGATAAGATAAACGAACCTACTTGTGATCCTTCACTTCCTTTGATCTCCTTTGAGTTACTCAAATCACTCCCGCTCAAATGGAATTCGCTCAATTGGTACCTGCCAACATAAACAAAAGATGATAAAAATCAAAGCATATGATCTATTTATTATAAACAAATGGAATCGACAACATTTGAACATACATTCTTCATAGATATAGACAAAAGTATTGAAAAAGGAACAAACAACTTTATTGATTGATAGAAGAAGTTACACCCAATGTGGTTCGATCTCATGTCACTCATCTAGCTTAGTCCAAACCCTCATCCCACCAATAGCAACATCAATCGAGTAGCATAACATTACTTGACGATGATTTCAAGTCTCTAAACCAACAGTATTTCTCTATAATATCCCAGCTCTCTTGGCTCTATGATGGGAGGCCAATTTATAGATGAATGCAAGTGGTTTTGTCATTAATATGGCACTGAATGGTATTCCATAATTGGATGTTTAGTTTCCATGTTCAAAGGAATGAGAGGATAGAGGATTAGATGATCCAAGGCTATCCTAAGTCGAGCTCATCCTGATAGGATAAGAGTTGGGTTCCTTCTAGAAGGCTTTAGAAAGGAGGAATACACTGAGGATCCAATGAACATTTTGAGGATTCTCACCCAGCATAGGCTTGAGCAAGCTTAGGTGCTCTGCAACAAAGCCTTGAATTGGGCTACCTACTCTGCAGAGCACTTACCCCTGACCAGGGGTATGCTGGTGACCCAAGGAAGCACTTTAGTAGGGTTTTAAGTCAGGAAACTCTCATGGATGAAAGCACTCAATGAGGTGGCATGTCTAGGGCATGTAGCAACTGAATTAGGATTTTATAGACCCTGTTTACATTGATTTGATCATCAGGAGTGATGTGCCCAAATAGACTTATAACATTCCCAAGTAGCACTGTATACCAATATATCATCCAAATAGAAAATAATAAATGAATCTATAAAAGGGTGCAATATATCATTCACTAACCTCATAAATGTAGTTGGTGCATTGCATAGGTCGAATGGCAAGACTAACCACTCATATAAACCTTGCCTAGTTTTGAAGGCAATTTTCATGTATCTTCTTCTTTGACTCAAACCTAGTGATATCCAAACTTTAAGGTCAACTTGGTTAACTACTTCGCTTATTGTAGCTGATCCAACTAATCATATATCCTGGGCAAGATGTACCTATTCTTGAGTGTGATTTTATTCAACGTTCTGTAATCAATACATATCTACCAAGTCTCATCCTTCTTTGGAAAAATGATGATGGGTGACCCACATGGTGATTACTCAATAGAATGACACCATGTGCTAGTCGTTGTTGCAATTGTTTCTTCACATCACTTGCATCTATATTAGACTTCCTATACAACCCAATGTTTGGCAATGGGGAGTTCAACAATAGATAGATCTTGTGCTCCACTTCCATCTTGGGTGGTAACCTTTTAGGATCTCGAAACACATCCCTATATGCATATAGAAACTCTTCTAGTTTATTTTTTTGTTACTTAGTACACCCCTCCAAGGATTCCTTACCTCTCACTAACTCTTCTGCAAACTAATTCTCTTAAAAATAGTAAAACATACTTCTTGCTGGAAATGATCAATTTCTAGGCTTGGCTGGCATTTACTAATGAAATTTTCAACTTGCCTTTGTGTGCATTGATGGTGAATGATTTTCTACCCTTAACGAGGCAATACAGGTTTCATATCTACTTGAATATTGCATCTTGCATATACATGTATGGAATTCCAAACATGACTCCACATACATCAAGGTGAACTACATCTAGTTCTACTTCATTAGTAAAATCAACATTGATAGCAAATTTAATTTATCAATATTTTTTTGCTTTAAACTATGCATCCTTATTTACTCATCCCAATGGATATGGACTTCGATGGTCACGAGCTTACAATCCTAAATTTTTTACTAGCTTTGTTGCAATTAAATTCACTTGTGATCCCAAGTCAAACAGAGCATCAATATTTATCTACTTGAAATGTATCTTTATGTGGAAGAGTTTGGTCGTTTATTTCTCTTCCTATTGCTAAAGGCTACTCATATTCACCTCCTTCTATATTAACATACAAACAATATTCTCATCCACATCTGAGCTTCTTTCAACCTAGTTGCTCGAGTTGGTGGCCATGAGATTCTTTTTATTTTCTTTCTTTTTGTTCTTCAACTTAATCTTTGGATGCAACTTCCAACACTTCTCCTCTATATGGTTGTATATGTTGTAGTGGTTGTAATGGTTTCTTTGATAATTTCACTCATGTGTTATGGCAACTGCCTTTTTATAATTTCCCTCTTACCACTTCTTCTTCCCATCCTTAGAATCATATTGTTTGTCCTACTTTTTTCTACTTGATTTCCCTTTCTTCAGGCCTATGTTCTCCAAGTATTGTGCCTATACAAAAGCCTCGTCCATAGATCTAGGCTTGAACAACATCACTTGTTTCTATAGATGGTTTTGTAGAACCCCCAGATACTTTAGGAGTACATCTGGGTTCTTTGAGGAGATAGTACACATTATGACATCTTTCTAAACTCTATGGTGTACTCCTATACACTATGCCCTACTTATGCTTGAAGTAGTGCCACTAGATCCATTGGTCCTTTACATAACTCATAGGGTAAAATTTTGAATTTACGAGGGTTTAAAAATCCTACCACTTAGTCACAAGACGATCTACTTCCAACCTCAATTTCTTTGTGTGTCTTTCCCACCAAGTGAAGGAATGAACTGTTAATTTCATCTTGAAAGTGAAATCATCTGTTGTTCCTCAATATGATGGATACTTAAACACACTTCTGAATTGTTGAAACAAGTGATTTAGCTTCAGAGCATCGATCTCACCTTGAGACGGCTTGATATCGACATTCGCTTTAATTTAAACAAGGACTATGAATAGTTCATGATGATCAAACTGGGTTGATCTCTTTCGGGTCCTTTCTTCGATTGGTTCTATGTTTCTTCCTAATATTTGAATCTATCCTCTAATTTAGAACCCTTTCTTGTCCAATTTTCCTGATCTTATTTTTCAATTTCGACATGAGGATATTCAAATTACGACTTATATTGACAACTTGTTCTTCCACTCGTGAAACCCTCTCCTTTGCAGGATTAGGGTTTTAGGAATTTTGGCTTAGTCAATCTAGATCCCCTACAAATATTCACAATATACCCAAACAATTAAGCTTTGATACCAATATGATTCATAAAATTCTTTGGATATTCCACTAGATAGTTCGTCACAACAAATCTAATAAAATTATATTTAAAAATATGAAATCTACAATATTAGGGTTTTGTTTCTCTTTAGATTTCTAGATATGTAGGTTACTCCTAATTGTGTATGCATGCAAATCAAAATTATGGAAAAAATAGATAATAATGAAATAAAAATTCACAAACCATTATTTGATATAAGATGTAACATGGGAAACCCTTTCAGGAGAAAACCCAACTAGAAGGTGAGGTCGCTCTGCTCTCTTTCTCTGAATATAAAATGGTTATGAGTACAAAGAAGCAAGGCCTATGGCCCGATGGCTACTATAGTGCTCAAATCCTCTTTGTTTTATCTATCCCCTATCTTCTTGGTTATCTTTCTCATCTATGGAACATATGCACTTAAAAAGAATGGAACCCCTTTTCTTCCTAGAGGCTCGATTGTAACATAGCCTCATAGCCTACTAGTGGTTAGGCTTTATTACCTCAACCCTTAACCAGAGTTACATATGGAATATTCTAGAGTCTTTTTCATCATAATCACATGGATAACCCCTTTTCCATGAATAATGGGGGCCAAAACAAAACTTCCAAGTGACATAACTTTTGCATACAGACTTTAATTGAGATGATTCTTTCATTGTTGGAAAGTTCTTTATGTGTAGAATATGAAAAAAAATGTTGCACTAACGAGACATATTTTGACCCCCAAAAACACCATTTGATGCCTCAAAATGCTCCGGAAGGTTTCATACCCCAATTTTCCAAATCAGGCCCCTTTTTTAAAAATGGTCTTGTGAGTTGATTCCTCCACTTTTTCCACTCTAAAAACATAGAAATAGATAACAAACAATATAATGATCCAATTTAAATCATTTACAATTTAAGATAAAAAAGATCACATTCACATAGCTCTATATTAAAAAATATTAAAAATAAATAATACAAATAATTATATATTATAGATATATATATATAACAAACTTTTCTAAAATTTTATAATTAAAATATTTTAATAACACTCATTTTAACTTCTTCTTAATTCGTGTCTTAGAAATGAACAATATATATATATAGTAGTGAGGTACTTTACAACCACCATCAAAACATACAATCCAATTATTAAAAGTACATTACTTATATTAAAAATATTAAAAAATTAAAAAAATATTATTATATATGTAAATATGTATGTGCAAATATTTAAAACCAATTTAATTATAAAAACAATACCGAAATAATGTTTTTTTCTAAAATTTATAGTTAAAAATTCCAGTAGGAGCAGGGTTACTACTGGAACGGGGATATCATTCATTCTAAGAATAATCTGGAAATCAAATCTGCCAAAGAATTGGGTGGGGCGACCAACAATGTAGCATAAGCCTATGTTATCTACTATGGAATAAAATAATTATTGAACTTAAACATTCAAGATATCCCAGTGATGGAGGATTTTATTATTATTCTCTCTAGTATTCTAAATAGATCTCTCTTTCTCATTGTTACTAGGGGTAATAGCAATCCAACAGACAATGCTTAAGTTGTAGATAAAAGTATCAACCCATATCTTTAGGAAACATCACAAACTAGGGAAGGATTCCTTCCATACAATTTATGTTCTTATGGGGTGATTATCAAAATCAAATTATTTCCTTCCCCTTTGGATGATCTCCAGTCTCAGTTTGAGGCTAATCACTGGGCGATTTAAAGCCAAAATCAACTTCAAGATCAACAAAAATTAATTTAGTATTTTCCTGCCTCATGAAATGCAAATTTTGCTTCTTAGTCAAGACCATTTTTGACATGTATACAAATGTTACAAGGAGTACGTCTATAGGTTTCTATCTATAGGTTTCTATCTGCTACATGATGAAATTATAGATTGGGTTGAGGAAAATGTTGCATCTCTAAGATCAATCTCAATATATCAGTCTAACATGTAAATCGCTTGAGCCTTATGTTCAAGCCCTTTTTAACATAAAAATACTAGGTTATTATTAATACACACACACACACATATGTTGTTTAATTAACCACTCAATTTAATTTATTAATTCATGTCTCAACATGCAAATTTTTTTAATTGGAACGAAAGCAAAGGAAACCCCAAAGTACTTCCCATATTTTGTAGATGGCAAACCAAGTAAACAGTCGACCCTAATTGCGAGGCCTCGCCTCAAAGGATTTAAAGAGATTCAAACCCATGATCACCAACAACTAGAAATAATATCAAAGAACTTCATGTCTGGCTCTAGACTACTTGAGCTAACCCTTAGGGATGACTCAACATGCATTTGTATAAACACGAAAACAATTCTTTTATTAAAATTCATCCCATTGATTTAGACCTCTTATTAATTTATGTTTCAATATGGCATGCAAAAAAACATTGAATTAAAATGTTATAAACTTATTTTTGTTTCGATATAGATTTGTGAGAAATGCTAATAAACATTGCATTGAATGTAGGCAACCAATCTCTTAATAACAACATTTTTTTGGCGATGTTACACAAGTCCTAAGATGATTTGCACACCTAACCTTTGGCTTGAGTAACCGTGACCGAGGGGCATCTAAGCTATCAAAATAACCCCTAGATCACACACATCTTGGGCCACAACAGCCCTTAGCATGGATGTATTTTTGCCCATAGAGTTTTGAACAGGTGACCTTTACACCACAAAGTGCCTTAATAGAACACATTGTCATCATCTACTCTACGCCCGTGGGCATCTTTTTCACATTTATCAATATGGAATTCATTGTTTCTCTATATTACTTATTTGCATCATTTATTCATTCATAAACTAAAACCATAGAATATAAATTATTTAACATATTGGAAATAGTTGCAAAATAAAGCATAACTATATTAAATAGAATAAAACATGGTCATGGAAAGAAAAAAAAATTATAGAATAGAAACTATCTTATATATTGTTAATAATGACAAGGAGCCATTGGGGTGGCGGTAGTCCCTGCCGGCCGGGTCTGCATCGAATTACAAAACTTGGAACAGTGAATGCAAATATTATTATGAACTTAACAGAAATGACTGAAAAATTAGTAATTCATATAAATCACAAAAATATTTCATCTTTCAACAACCCGAGCATGGATAAACCAGATCTGGAATTCAATAATTTTCATCTTTGATTTTCATGCATAAATAATATATATGTGCAATTTTACAACTGTTGTCTTTCTCACGCACTAATTACCTTATTTTTGTTTCAAGCTTCCATGGAAAACCTTTTTTTAATATTCCTTCTTGGGTATAGTATTTTGATTTTTTATCTGAAACATTTATTTTTATTGAAGCTTAAGCTTTGTGCTAAGCTACAAAATAAATGTATTATTTTTCAATGTATTTTTCACTTGTTATATAAAAACAAGAAATTACTTTTTCTATTAGGGAATGTTAATAAATTAGCTATTTAAAAAAAATAGGTCTATATTATTTCATTTTATTTTGCATATCTAAAATAGAAAATTGAATAAAATTTATATGAACAAATTTATAAAAAAAAGTGGAAAAAAATATTATTAATTATTTAGAAACTTCAGAGTTAGAACACTGAAATTCTAGTAGATATCGGAATTTTAAGTAAATAACTTTTTGTCTTTATTATAATGTAGTATTAAGGTTGAACTTTGAATTTAGAAAACTCTGTCCAGTTTTTTTAAATTACAAACTTCTTACCTCTAAATTCAGAACTTAGCACATCCCAATTTTGATGGATTTTTAGACTTAAAATATAGAAAACCCCCAGAAATTCATCTTCTCCATAAACTTCGATTTTTCAACTCCAGTGAAAGTAAAAATAGTCAAACTGTTGTAACTCTGCAGGCTATCATTCCACTCTGGAAAAGGCTTAAATTATACTGGAGACAACTCATAGAACAACACAATAAAGTGATTTCTCATATTATTTTTCACTATAAAGCTATCATTCAACTCTGGAAAATGCTTAAATTATACTAGAGACAACTAATAGAACAACACAATAAAGTGATTTCTAATATTATTTTTCATTGTAAAGCTATCATTCAACTCTGGAAAATGCTTAAATTATACTCGAGACAACTAATAAAACAACACAATAAAGTGATTTCTAATATTATTATTCAGTGTCAGACTCGCCTGTGGCAGCGTGCAATATTTAGTTGTTGCATTGTAACTTGTATGTGCGCACAAAACTTTTAAAGAACTAAATATTTAAAGAAAAAATAATAACGAAGATTTTTTGGGCGAATATAAAAAATTCTGCTTTAAAAAAAATGGCTGAGGTTATGTTTAAAATTCCAAGAGAGACGGCCACGGAACAATTGAAAAGGCCACTCCAGATTACTTCGATATTATGCTCAAAACAACCAATAAACCCTATTGCGCTTAAAATGAAAAACAAAAAAAACGGGACAGATTAACCATGGAGTGAATTCCGGTACGTCACCAGTTTCATCAAAACCTTTTCAGACCACTGGATTCTCGTACCAAAATGCGTATCAAGACGTTGGGAAACTATGTAAATGCCAAACCGGTTTGTATAAATTGGTTGTTGGTGTAATTTTAGTTACAATTCATTTAACCATTTATTTTTGTCTTCAGGACAAGCTGCGTAAATCAAGAAAGCGGTATGATGCATTGAACCACTTTTTTCGGCCTCTCCTTCAGCGGCGCAAATCAAGGAAACAGTTACTAGCTCTAAGTGGTGAGATCTATGGCCTAAAACCTGCTTTTAACTGGTGAGATCTATGACCTAAAACCTTTCTATCGTCTAACAAATCAATCGAACGGTGCAAAACCGTCCAGACTGGTAGCTGGTAAAGTCTTTCTCATAGGGAAACGCGTAAATATTCTAATGAGAATTCTCAAAACAACCATGCAGACAGAAACTTGAAATATGCCAAATGGTTAGAATGTTGTGCATTCATCATACCTAAGGCAAGGGTTCCGGTTATCTGGAACTGGGTATTGAAGAGTACACCTTCTGCTATCTGCTGCTATCTGGAGAGCGCAACCTGCGAGAAGAATTTCAATCCATGAATTATTAGGACCTGCGAGAAGAATTTCAATCCATGAATTAAACCTAATAAGATACCAGGAAACTGGTCATGGAGCGAATTAATAAAAGAGGTGTAGTGATCATGAATTACCTGGAACGAGAGAGAGCGTCATCCGCTGGAACCTGGAAAAAAAACCAGAGTAAAACTGTCTGATAAATGTACACTAGAAAACACTGTGGACATGCATAGTCAGATAAGCAGGCATGTATAGAAATGTATTCATTCCAGTCACACGAGACTAGACAGTGAACCGATGACAAGTCTGCTGTAACATGGTAAAATTGAACTTCAAAATAAATTGTCAGTACTCCCATGACTTACCATTAAAATCAACAGTAAGCAAGTAGGGCAAAAGTTTCTTGGGTTTTCATCCCTAAGGCACCTTGTATGAACAGCAAAACAACAGATGCAGAAGTAAACTCTGCCCCACCTACCACTGTTAATATGTAGTCATAAACATTATGCCATTGCTCAGATGTGTCCATAATGATTATGTTCACACTATGGTCCCAAACAAATGCACAAATGAATTATTTAAAATGCGATATCAAAGATGTACCAAAACTGCAGAGGAGCCAAATACATTTATGAATATTCAGTCAGAATTTTCTAGCATGATAATGGGATCATCCTGTCCCATTACATTATCTTGTTAAACAGTTTGTGGACTTTTATTTCATCCACATGCAAATTGTAAAGCTTACCTGACAAAGCAGACAAACTATCTGATCTTGAACCAAATTGCTAAATGATATGGATTCGTTTTACAAAAATGGCAGTCATAAATGAACCTTGCAATTTTACAAATGGCATTAGGATAATCGATAAACTGCGGAAAATTGTGTGCAGTATCAGAGTAAGATAGACCTTATGTGCACTTAATCTGCTGCTCACTTCTCAATTCAAATCTGTTCAGCCATCGGTATAAGCAATCTACTGTATGATTTGTATTAAAAAACACGCAATAACCCAAGACATCCCTTGTACTTGTATTTTCAAATTTCAAGTAGCTACATCAAAACTAAAAAGAATAATAATAAATATAAGTACTGAGTACGCACATAAGTAAACCATTCCTGAGAACACTAATTGAAGTAGGGACTTGATCATGCTGCATTCGTTTGGATGATGCAATCTTGGTGATCCCCTCACTTTTTAGGTGAAACAAAGGTGTACAACCCATGAGTTAGTGTGCAGCTGAGAATTTTGATAAAAAGTATACAATCCGATCAGCTGTGGACCTCCGAAGCCATGGCGAGAAAGTGAGTGCCTAATAAGCATAGGGTTATGTTTAAGCCCTGAGCTTTGTTAGCTCAAAATACCAGAAAAGTACTTTTGAGAAAAAAATCAGCTTCCTCTGCATAAGTATCCATCTCAAACGATATTGAAAGCCCTCAACTTTACAGGCAGAAGACTCACTTACTGTAGCACCATCTTGAGAGTCATGAATTACTGCCTTCTGCACATAATATAATTATTTTAAACGATACATTTCCACCAAGGGTGGCCTCCTAACATAGATAAAACGGGCTGATGTCAATAGCCATCGCAGATTATTTTTTCTGACCCAACAAGATCAGTGCTCATTTCTACACCTCAAGTCACGGACACAATTTGAACACATTCTGCACAGCTTCATATACTGTAACTGTTGCCTTGGCAACTTTTGAAGCTAAACATTGTCTGGAACTGTCCGACATATTCAAAGAAGCTCTGCGCATTGATGACTGGGCCCGACTGTCAAATTTGAATCTATGCTACGCTCAGAGCCCTCTCACATTAACATTATACATGCCGAAAACCAGATCATGAACAAAACCACAGGAACTCTGTTGCCTAAAATATATTAGCATTCATTATGAGGTTGGCTTTACTTCCAGATAATGTTCTGAAATATTAAGGCTTTCTACATGGGCAGTTTATGAGAAATTCTCAAAAACTACAACGAATACCTAACTGGCTTCTCTATGCATTCTGATCTGTGTGCAAACCAGTCTCTGTTTTGACCTAAATTCAAGCAAATGGGTTTAGATAACAAGGCTAATTCATGCGATTGACAGAGTCCTTCCTATCCTTCCAACTAATCCCTGCCTTTCATGCCTGTGAGATAAACTTGGCACTGGATCACGGCCTTGCTGACACGGAAAACCGGCATAACAGTAAAACCCACCTTAGGCCTCCCATCCAAAGCATCGTAACCAGAAAACACTCCATGTACAACACTCTCCATATACACCACTGAAAAATCAGTCCCCCTCCTAACCTGAAATATACTGACAACAGGGTCAAAGGAAAATGCCAATCTGTGCACAAGCCAGATTGCCTTGGCAAGCTTCAAGAAGGCCGTTTTCGGATGTATGCCTTTGACAACATGGTCCCTTTGGTCCAGATTCCCAAAAAAGGATTCCTCCATCTTGGGATGCACAACCTGCAAATACTTCTTATGACAGAATTGCCCAAACAGGTAATCAGGGGGTGCCGAGGCCAAAAACGCAAAAGGGTCCTGAGATTTCAAGTCCTGGTACTCGGTAAAGCACTCAAGCCTGTGTTTTTCGGGATCTATGATTGAAGACAGCCCTCCATTTATATAAAAATCCTCATTCTCAAAACCCCCAAACATTCCATTGCAAACATAGGACTCAAAAGCGATTTTTTTGTGGGTTCTCTTAGCATACCTGATATCAGGATGGATTGAATTTGCAGCAGAATCCAAATCCCACTCTGCAGACAGGAAGTAAACTCGGAGAGACTGAAAATACTGGCAAGCGATCTGAATAGTAAAACCTCCTCCCAAGCGAAAAGGTTTGTCCGTGGCCAGTTTGAGATCTCGACTCGAAATGGAGGGCATATATCTTTATATATCTTTTTATGTGGGCGCAGCCGCCATCTCCAAACATTTGGCCCAGTTGAACCATATGCATATATCTGTTCTGCATGAAGGACACTGAGAACACATATCAAAAACTTAGGACAAACTACCCTGTGCTTAAAATGTTCACCTCCGAATGTCTTGAAGCATGTGAAGCCCGCAATAAGACTTTCAACTTTGTTGCCCAATCAAAAATTAGATAATAACTTTTATATTATTTGTTAATATAAAAACTTAGGTTAAAATAGTGATGCACATCAACACTCTCGGTCAAACACAGGATTAATACCCAGTGAACGCCGTATCGAACGCTAATAGTCCCAGGTAGGGACTAATAACACAAAACATGACTAATTAAGTATAACAAAACATGTGTAGAATTGAAACACTAGTTTATATTGAGAATAACAAAGTGCTTTATAGCCGAGCATGGAAAAATGATATCACATCAGGTTATATTAAATATTTATTTATAAAATAAATAAATTAATGTATATGTATGTATATATTTGACAATATTAAAAAGGAAAAAAAAAAAAAAAAAAATCTATTTATCGAGCATTAAAGGAGATCAAATTTATAAATGTGTAAAATCTTTAATACGTGACATGGGATTAATACGTGATAGATTCAAATATTTAAACTTTAATTAAAAATCTGATTTCATACATTTTTTAATGTTATGGAGATGATGAAAAATCATTCTATAAATAATTTAATCATTCCATGGAACATATTACATTTAATATGCTGTATAAATTTACTATTTTCATTTACCAAAGGTTCAATACAATTCTTTAGGGTTAAGTAAGATGTGGGATGAAAATTTTTAATGTGTATTTTTTTAATCATTCAATTATGTCATGTACTTAAAATTTCACATTAAATATCCTTTTGGGTGATTGATCCAAGTTTTATATATATATATAATTTTCAAATGTTATGGGGATGATGAAAAATCATTTTGTGAAGAATTTAACAATCTATATAATTATTTCATGAAACATATTACATTTAATATGGTGTATACATTTATTATTTTCATTTACCAAATGTTTAATACAATTTTTTTAGATTAGGTAAGATGTGGGACCAAAAATTTTAATGTATAATTTTTTAATCATTGAATTATGTCTTGTACTTAAAAAATCACATTAATAAATTTGTGCTTATCCAAGTTTTATATATATATATATATATATCATGAGTCAAGATGACAGGGTTTGAAGCAAGGGTTTCTTTACAACAAGGCAAGATATTCTTCAATCATAAACATTCTAGCATTAGTTGCACAAGTGGAGCGGAAGATCCATCATATGGATGTGAAGACAACCTTCCTCAAAGGTGTTGTTGAGGAAGAAATTTACATAGAGCAACCAAAGGGATTTGAGACATATGCCAAAAAGACACATGTGTAGACTCAAGAGAGTCTTATATGGTCTCAAGTAGGTGCCCCAAGCATGGTACACTCAGATCGACACATATCTCAGTGGATTGGGCTTCACCAAAAGTGAAGCAGATGCAAATCTCTATCACATTGTGGTAGATGGCAAGTTGTTTATCTTGGTTTTGTATGTTGATGACTTGATACTTACAGGGGATGAGCAATTCATGCACTCTTACAAGGAGGACCTTGCAAGATATTTCTAGATGAAGGACATGGGCTTGATGCATTACTTCTTTGGGTTGGAAGTATGGCAGGGTGATGGTGAGTTGTTTGTGAATCGGGGGAAGTATTCCAATGAAATATTTCAGAGATTTCATAGGGATAACTACAAGCCTGTGTACACAACTCTGACTACCAATTTGAGGAAGGAGCATGGTTCTTTAGGAGAGGCAGTAGATGCTACAATATACAGAAAAATTGTGGGATGCTTGATGTATCTAGTGAACACAAGGCCCAACATATGCTATGTAGTTAAACAACTAAGTCAAGCCATGGTGAAGCCTACCAATTTGTATTGGAAGGAATCTAAGCATGTGTTAAGGTACCTGAGATGCACAACCAAGTATGGGTCATGGTATAGGAGGACAAAGGGAGTGAAGCTCCAAGGCTTCACTGATGCATATTGGGCAGGGAGTCCATCATATAGGAAAAATACTTCATGTTTCATTCTTAGTGTTGGGTCTACAACTATTTCCTTGTATAGTAGGAAACAAAGGTTTGTGGCACTCAACTCAACAGAGGTTAAATACATGGATGCAAGTCAAGCAACATGTGAGGCCATATGGAAAAGGAAAATGTTTGTGGGTCTTTTCAGTCAGGAGATGGATCCGACAATGATTTATTGTGATAATCAAAGTTGTATTAAACTTTATGATAATCCAATATTTCATGACAGGTCCAAGCATATTGATATCAAGCACCACCACTTGTGGGATTGTGTGTACAGGAGAATTATGATGCTAATGTACATCCCAACTGAAGAGTAGGATGCAGATAACTTGAAAAAGGCATTATCAAGAGGCAACTTCGAATTCCACAAGTACAGGATAAGGGTGGTGCAAAATCCCTTTCTTTATAAGAGGGAGTGTTAGAAAATATAGCAAGAAAGGCTCGATTTGACTTGTGCCATAGTCAAATTGAGTAATTCGATTTAGCTAGAGTGAGATGGTCTTGTATACTAGTTAATTTACTAAATTCAAGTTATGGGCTTGGAGTAGAATTGTGCATGTAATGGTTGCTAAAATTTAGAAATCATTTTCAGTTATTTTAGTTGAACTCAGTTAACTGAGCTCAAGTAATTAATTGATTCAGTTGAAGGCTAGTTAAGTAGTAGAATTGTTGTTAACACAATTATCTCTCAGTTAAACTAGCCAATCAGTTAAAAATAGCCTAAACATGCATGGAATTTGAATTTCCTAGTTGGAGTGGAGGAAAAGGCACATTTTAATTATAAATTGTATACTAGTTGAGTGTACAGGATTGGAAATTAAGCAAGTGATCAATTCCTTAGGAATTGTGAAAGGAAATAGGGAATTCCCCTATTATTTAGGATCTCAACTTCTCCTTAATTGCACAAGGAAATAGGAGGAAGTTAAAGTCTTGAAGTGACTAAGTATTGTTGACAGCAACATAGTCAAAAGGAGAATAGGTTACAGTGCAGGGTGTGCTCAAGATTAAAGCAAGACCTTGTAATAGTTTCTCATTCTCATCCGATTAATGAAAAGCAACGGAGGGGTTTTTACTAGTTGAGTTCCCCTGTAAATCATTGTGTTCTTGTGGTTTTAATGGTTTCGTGTCATTGCATGTGTTTCTAAATTATGATTTCCATTCGACATTATTGTAGAGGAAATTTGTAATCTCTTGTTTTCAGTTCTAATTCATCAGTAGTAGAAAATTTCTACTAATTTCTACATGGTATCAAAGGTTGAAATCACAATAGAAACCATTCAATAGATCTTCTCCCTCAAAAATTTCAATGATTCAGTGAAGCAACTTTTCTTCCATGCAGGAAAATGTCTTTTAATGGATTGATATTGGAGTATTCCCTAGAGGGAACCTTGAATATCATAGTTTCGAATGACATGATGGAATCTATACTCAATGATAATGGAGTGTGACATTCCAAAACGAGCAGTATGAGATGCACAACAGTTAGCCTAGTGGAATAAGGATATTGCAAAATCCAGGAGGATCATCCTGGAGGGTGTGACAGACTACACAGTCTCGAATTTACATGGAAAAGAAACTCCATTTGCTATGTGGAAGACCCCTCATTGAGTTATTTGAAAATAGTAGTGATGCTTGGAAGTTGGCATTGAGGCACAAGCTAAAAAACATCCAATTGCAAAAAAATGAAACCATCCCACATTACCTCTCCAGATTCACTCAGTGTCGACGTGAGCTTAGAGGAGTTGGAGAAAACATACCATCTTCGGAGCTAGTGAAACTAACTCTCTTAAGCCTTCCAAAATCCTGGCATAGTTATGAGGACTCTTTAAATGGAAGGGACACATTACCAAATTGGGAGAGACTTTGGTTTGATTTGGTGCAAAAATAAATTCGAAGGAACACCAGAGAAGGAGTAACATCCAAAGCTGAGGAGAAAGAGAAATTTTACTTGGTTAGGAAGGGAAAGAAAGATAAGGGAAAGAGGGACCAAAGAAAGCCATAGTTCATCCAGAATAATGGAAAGAAGAAGGACCAAAAAAATAAATAAATAAATAAATCACTCCCATGAATATGGTCATTATGAAACAAAGTGTCTGCATAAGAAGTCTAACAAGAAGCCTTCAGATTGGGAAGGAGGTGAGGCACTTGCTTTATAATTTGAATTAGAATTCACCCTAAGTGCATTCGTGGCCAAAATTGTAATGGGGAGTGTGTGGTACCTATATTTAGGAGCCTCGTTCCATATGACAAGATGCAAATAATTCTTCAGTAGCCTAGAGGAGAAGGATCTCCAAATGCACATAGAACTTGGTGATGGTGGGAGGTAATATACCAAAGGAATTGGAACTGTAACCTTTAAGAGGGAGTTACACTCCCATCTTCATTTGAAATATGTTATGTATTTACCTAGGATGAAGAAAAAATTAATCTCTATAGTTGTATTGGAGGATAGAGGTTATGATGATGTTTTCAATAAGGGGAAAGCCTTTCTAAGAAATGTAGCTACCAGGCAAGTGAAACAGATTAGATTTTGAGTGAAAATTCTCTACAAACTTGAGGTAAAAGGCTTGCAATGCACTAAGTGGCAAGGCATAAAATGCGCAGAGTCGATATGTTGGAGAACTTTGGCATTGGTGCATGCGACACTTACACCATGGGGCCTTAAAAATCATGTAGAAAATTACTACATGTCTTTCAAAATGCACCCTTGACTAGCATGTTGTCTAAAAAGGATGCACATTGGGTAAATATGTCAAACGGGGGAGATTGTTGGAATTATGACTTAGATTTGGCACTATGACACATGTGTTGTCCTTCATGGCAACTCACTTAGATGACAGATCACAGTTCAGCAGGTTAACAGCACAGAGTTACAGATCAGACTTCACAGAATGAGGAAAGAGAGGTATACGCAGGTTCACCTTGACAAAGTAGCTTATACACATGGGTTAACAGACCAAAAGGAGCGTATACGTACACACGCACTTTCACAGAATGAAAGGCGCATATATCTTGGAAAACTAAGTTTTGGTCCAAGGTATTTGGTCCATGGTATTGATCCAAGATATATGGTCTGAGGTATTGACCTTAAGTATTTGGTCCAAGGTATTGGTCCTAAGTAGTTTTGGTCCATGGTATTGAGTAAGGCCTAAGACTATAAAAGGATGAGAAGATCATTAGGCAATACCCACAAAAAAAGTATTGAATATCTGATGAAGAGCAAGATCTAGTATACAGGTTATTGGGTTATGGTGCATCGATGGATCTAAATCTAGGATGAACCTTAGTGCTTGATGAAGGATAAGATCTAATGTTGGGCCAAGATATTAAGGCTTGAAGTGAATTATCTTTATGTGGTTTGATCATTTATCTGAATAACTGGCGCATGGTGTAGTTTGTAAATATGATGATCTGGGTATAACTGAAGTTTGGAATTGTTGTAATGTTTAAATCATCATTTATAGATCTGTACGTAGGTTCACTTTAGAAAAGGCACGTATACATGGTGGTTCTGCATATCAAAATAGCCTACACATCTTAAATTTGATTTGCAGATTTGTATGCAGGTTCGCCTTGAGAAAAGAGCGTATGCACGCAGGTTCGACACATGGAAGTAGCATATATCTTATAAAATATGTTTTAGTTGCTTCTATTTCCTGTTGTAGCGTTCTAGGTTCTGGCTTGGGTTCTGTTTATTGTATTCTGGTTACAGCATTCTATATGATCAGAGTGATTGATTGATTCGATTGTGATTGGTTCAAAAGGGAGATTAGTTGATGCAGATATATTTGATGATTGAATGATGTTATTGATGGATCCAGTCTGAAAATTTATGAAACGTGGTCCCTAGAAGAAAAGAGAAGGTTGTACCCTTTTGCGGGTCGGCACCTACATACTAGTAAACATATCAGTTAGTACAAGAGCTAGGGGGTTGTAGCTCCCTTCCAAGAGAAGCTGGAGAAAGAGAGAAGGTTGTAGCCTTTTGCAGGTAGAAGCTTGTGTACTGGTATAAGACTGCACTAGTACAAAAATTGTAAAAAGAAGTTTCTTATTATTAGAAGGAAGACAGAGACGATTGCAACAGGTAGTTTTCACCCACATTGGGTTTCCACCCACATTGGGTTTCCACCTTATATCCTGTGTTCATGTGTGTGATTTTATGTTCTGTTTTTACTGCACCTGGTCACTGTTTATATGGTTTTGGTGCACTGATTAAAGATCAACATATGATGAATTAACTGAATCATAAGTTTGTTGGATATACGCTGGTTTCCTTAAACACAGTTGCGTATACACACAAATTCCATTAATTGAAGTAGTGTATATGAATCTGAAATGAAAAATTATTGACTTGCTAATACTGATTCACCCCCCCTCTCAATATTATTTCCAACAATTGGTATTAGAGCAGGTCCTTCAGAAGAAGCTTGATCACTTGAAGGAAGATCTATCATCATGAGTAATTAAGAAAGAGAGGGATCCATTAGGCCTCCAATCTTTGATGGAAGCAACTTCGTTTATTGGAAGGTAAGAACCACAGCCTATCTTCAATCTCTTGTAATAGATGTTTGGGAAATCGTAGAAGGAGGATATACATTTTCATCAACAATTCCTATAGATGCGGAAGGTAAAAAGCAATATGAAACCAATGCCAAGGTTGTCAATACATTATTGGGAAGTCTATCACAATCAGAGTTTGTCAAAGTTATGAAGCTCAAATCCGCCAAAGAAATATGGGACAAAATCGTTCTAAGCTATGAAGGAGACTCTCAGGTAAAACGTGCAAAACTGCAAACTCTCATAATTCAATATGAAACATTCAAGATGCACAATGATGAAAGTATAGCTAGTTACGTCTTATGTATAGATGAGATTGTTAATTGCACGAAGAATTTGGGTGAAGAGATAAAAGAAGTTACTTTAATTGAAAAGGTTTTAAGATCCTTGTCTGCTAAGTTTGAATCAAAAGTATCTGCCATAGAAGAAAAGCAGGATCTTCAGACTATTACTATGACACAGCTGCACGGAATCTTAACTGATTTTGAGATGAGAAAAGGAGGTCCATCAGATATGAGAGAAACCACATTTAAAGCTTCAGGAAAAGAAGAAATCAATTAATCAGGACATATTTCAGAAGGAGAAGAAGAAGCAAACTTTGTTAAGAACCTTCAACGGGGTTCCGGAAGATTTAAAGGTAAACTACCTTTCAAATGTTTTGCTTGTGGAAGAGTCAATCGTTATGCTACCAAATGTCCTCATAAAGATAAGTTTGATAAATAGAAAACACATTGTAAGTAAGAAGAGCTAATATACGCATGAAGATAACGATGATTTATCAATTAGTGATGAAGATGAAAATAGTAATGACTATCGACTTCTGATGGATTTTGAAGACGATGATTTCTTGGATGCTTTAGATGAAGATGACCTTTATGAAGAAATATCTAAACTCAAAATCTATTTAGAAGAAAAGAATATGATTATAGATACTTTGACATTCCAACTTGCTGAAAGAGAAAAACACAAGGAAAAATAGAATGTGAAATTGTGGGTCTAAGAAAGGATATTGAGAAAACAAAAGCTCTCAATCTTAGATTTTCTAAAGGATCAAAAACCTTAAATGAAATTATCAAAGTGCAGCGTTCTCCTCTGATAAAGACAGGTCTTGGATATACTAAAGAAGCATCTCAAGCACAGAAGTCGTCAACCTCCACTAAAAGCTATCTTGATGCAGCAAAGAGCAATGAACAGCTTGACAATCATCAGCAAAGGCATAAAGCAGATCACCAGGTAAATTAGGCTCAATTTACTTCAAGGATGAATAGAAGCTACAACCAACCTTAGATAAATCATACTCAATCTGCTTCAAGAATGAATATCAATAGAAACTACAATCACCAAGTCAGTAGATTCAATAATCACAGGAACTTCTTTAATGGCCAATGTTTTTCATGTCATAACTTTGGACACAAAGCTACTCAATGTGTTTCTTACAAGACCATAATGACTAGAGAAGCATGAAATCAAAGGAATGTGACAGGGATCATGAAAAGGTCCTACAATAACATTTCTCTTCTTGAAAATGAAATAGAATGCTCTGTCTGTAACAACTTCAGTCATGAATAATATGAATTCAGGAGTAAATTTCAGCAAACATCTCAGAAGGAGCAAACTCCATTAATACCCAAAATATGGAGACATAAAGAACCACAAACAGAAAGATGTGGCATAGCCTTGTATGCAGAACAACAAGAAAATCAGGGGTACATTGACAGTGGATGCTCAAAACACATGACATGTGACAAAGAAAAACTTCACTCATATAATGCCTTAGAAAAGGAAAAGAAGGTCTCATTTGGAAATGGCACTCCTGCTGTCATAAAAGGTAAAGGCTTTATTCTCTTAAAAAAGAAATTTAAAGCTGAGAATGTTATGTTTGTTGATGGTCTAAAGCATAACCTATTGAGTTTCAGTCAAATGTGTGATCAAGGAAATGAAGTAGTATTTTGATCAAATTGATGTGTTGTTCGTGAGCTTGATACAGGAGAAACCGTGATCAAAGGTATAATAACTCCAAACAACTTATACATACTCAAGGGAGGACAACAACAATATTATCTAAGCAAAAATGATGAACACTGGCTATGGCACAAAAGATTGGGGCATCTAAGTTTTTCTCAAATAAGAAAAGCATGCAGATTCTAGGTTGTTTGAGATCTTCCTTATCAGCATTCCAAAAAATACAATATGCAAATCATGTCAATTTGGTAAGAAAACTAGATCACATTCACCTGAAAAGGAAGGAACAACTAGTAAGCCTCTTGAACTTGTTCATACTGATTTATGTGGACCATCAAGCAAAAAGTCACCGTGTGAAGAAGAATACTTTATATTGTTCATTGATAATTTTTCAAGAATGTGTTGGATGGGACTTCTAAAGCATAAAGATGAAGCATTTTAAAAGTTCAAAGCCTTCAAAGCTTTGGTTGAAAATGAATCAGATCGCAAAATCAAATGCCTCAGATCTGATCGAGGAGGGGAATTTACTTCGGATGAATTCTTTGACTCTTTGAAGAACATGGAATAAAAGGGCAATTCTTCACCGCAAGGACTCCTCGGCAAAATGGAGTGGTAGAAAGGATGAACATAATTTTTCAAAAAATGGCTTGTGCTATGCTAGATGAGTCTGGAACTCCTGTAACCTTTTGGGGTGAAGCTGCATTCGCTGCTGTCACTATTCTCAACCAAGCAAATGTTTAGGTAAACAGCACTCAAACTCCACATGTACTTTGGTATGGTAAGACTCCTACTGTAAAATACTTCAAAGTTTTTGGAAGCAAATGTTACATTAAAAGGATTGATGAAAAACTTGGTAAGTTTGAACCCAGAGCAGATGAAGGTATTCTCCTTGGTTACTCTTCCCGAAGTAAAGGATATAAATGTTATAATAAAAGACTTGGGAAAATTATTGAAAGTATTGATGTTTTGGTTGATGAAGCATGCAAAAATCCAAAACAAATAAAAACCAAAGATTATGAAGAAGATAAGGATTATCCTTCCACATCAAATCACACTAATTCTGATGAAGAAACCAATGAAGCACCAGAAGAAGAGATAACAGTAGAAGAAAAGACTTCGTCCAGGTATGTTAAGAAAAATCATCCAGAGACTCAAATTTTGGGACAAAAAGAGGTAGGTGTGCAGACAGGAAGAACTATTACAGAAGCTTCAAGCTATCTAGCATTGCTATCCTCCACCGAACCTCAAAATGTAAATGAAGCATGCAAAGATCAATGTTGGGTCAAGGTCATGAATGAATAACTTGAGCAAATTGAAAAGAATAATACTTGGAAATTAGTTCCTACACCTCATGATAAGAATATCATAGGAACTAAATGGATATTCAAAAACAAGCTAAATTAAAATGGAGAAGTTATTAGAAAAAAGGCTAGACTTGTTAGTAAAGGATGTGCTCAACAAGAAGGTATAGATTTTGAAGAAACTTTTTCACCTGTTGCTAGACTTGAATCCATAGGAATGTTCCTTGCTCTTTCTAGTTTTTAGAAATTCAAAGTATACCAAATGGATGTAAAATCTGCCTTTTTCTTAATGGAGACTTAGAAGAAGAAGTCTATATTGAGCAACCAGACAGATTCATTCTTGGAAATGATGCAAAACTTGTATGAAGACTCAGAAAGGCTCTCTATGGTCTATAGCAAGCTCCAAGGGCCTGGTATTACTCTCTTGACAGATATCTCAATCAACAAGGTTTTTCAAAGGGATCAGGTGATAGCAATCTATATACAAAGATTGACAATAATAAATTGCTAATACTTGTTGTGTAATATGTTGATGATATCATTTTTGGAAGCAATGAAGAAGCCATGAGTAGGAATTTTGCTACTGTAATGCAGCAAGAATTTTAAATGTCCTTGCTTGGTGAGCTTACATATTTTCTTGGTCTACAAGTTCAACAAAATAAAGATGGTATTTTTCTATCACAAACCAACTATCTCAAATAGATCTTGAAAAAATATGGCATGGAAGATTCTATACCAGTATGTACCCCAATGGTAACAGGATGCAGTCTCAGCTCAAATGATGAATCAGTAGCAGTACATCAACCAACTTACAGATCCATGATTATCAGTCTACTTTATCTAACAAGTACACGACCAGACATCATGCAAGCAGTAGGAATAGTTGGAATATTCCAAGAAAATCCAAAGGAATCACACCTTCAGGCAGTCAAAAGGATTTTCAAATATCTTCAAAGAACATAGAATTTTGGTTTATGGTATCCTAGAGATATAGACCTTACACTTCATGCATATACAGATGCGGATTGGGCAGGAAGCGTTGATGACAGAAAAAGCACTAGTGGTGGTGCATTCTATATGGGTTCCAGATTAGTGTCTTGGTTCAGCAAGAAACAAAATTCAATTTCATTATCTACAGCTGAAGCAGAATATGTGGTTGCTGCATCTTGCTGCACACAACTCCTTTGATGATGCAAACATTGCAAGATGTTCAGATCACATGTACTCCACCCATCTCCATTCTATATGATAATACAAGTGCCATAAGCATTTCAAAGAATCCAGTCATGCATTCCAATACCAAGCACATACCCATCAAATATCATTTTATACGCAAACAAGTGCTTGAACAAAAGGTCAAATTGGAGTATGTTCTCTCCAAAGAACAGGTTGTTGATATATTCACCAAACCACTGCCTAGAGAGACATTTGAATATCTCAGGTAGAAGCTGGGAGTAGTTGATGCATCATCTTGCTGTTAGAACCTATCTGTTTCAAAGAAAGGTGGTTATACGTTAATTTCATAAAGCGTAGTCACATACATACGCCAGTTTCTGTGGATAGAGTCGCATATATGTTGATTTGAGGAAAAGTAGTGGGCCAGAATCAAGAAGAAAGGGGTCTGATATGGTTCAGTGAATTATCTGCTCTGCTTGATGATGGTTACAGTCTGTGGATGACATGTGGAAATATGTTGGCTCTCATAAGTTGTCGATAACTTGATGCATATCTGATTGATGATGATGCCTTGATAGCTCTTCTAATATATGAAATGATTAGATCTGACAGTGATCATCTGGCACAGGTTCAGGTGGAGCATATGCTTCTAATAATGCATTGTTGGCATTATCTTAGAAGATCTTGGTACAGATTCACACAGTTGTTTTTTATTCAGGTGGAACAGGTTCAGGGGGAGAA
>APFE031707088.1:22480-53216 GCA_000404065.3 Pinus taeda | reverse complement strand
AAGTGTTTTCCAAATTTGTTGAATTCAAAGCATTGGTTGAAAAGGGGACTATTCAAAAATTGAAATCTTGAGAAGTGACAATGGAGGAGAATTTGTTTCTAACACATTCAAGGACTTTTGTGCTAGAGAGGGGATTAGAAGAGAACAGATAGCACCCCATAAACCACAACAGAACGGGGTGGATGAAAGGAAAAAAAGGAAGCATAGTGGGAGAAGCAAGAGCCATGTTGCATGATAAAGGGTTGTCATTACATATATGGGCAAAAGCATGCAATGCCACAATTTATTTGCATAACAGGAGCCCTCATAGAATACTTAGCATGATCACACCCGAAGAAGCTTTCTTTGGGAGGAAGCCATATGTATCTCATTTTCGAATTTTTGGAACTATTGTGTACGGTGATGTCTTCAAGGATAGTAGGAATAAATTGGAGCCTACAAATGGGAGTCCTTGTAGGATACACAGAGACACCACATAATTAAGGGTATATTTTCCCTGACTTAGGGTGACAGTAGTGAGGAGATATGAAACAATTGATGAGGAGAAGGCTATAAGATTCTCTTTAGAGTGCGATTTGAATATCCCAACACAATAGGAGATTCTAGCCCCAAAGGAGGAGCTTCATGCAAAGCTTCAAAATGTTTTGGAGCAACCACATATGGAGGAGAAAACAGGAGGTCGAGCAGAGACACCCATTCAACCAAAATCTTCTAGAGAGGAAAGGAAGAGAACTAAATATGCTGACAGATTGGTTCAGGATGCATGGGAGCATGTGGGAGCTCCTACATCCTTGTGCAAGCAGAGGAGGTCACTAGAAAAATACATTGGTTATATGTTTCTCATGAGATAACTCCTTAAGTCATAGCCTTCTTCATTTAAGGAAGCAGTTTCTCAACCAGTGAGGGTCGATGCCATGGTAGAGGAATATGACTCTGTCATGAAGAAAAGTTTATGGGAGCTGGTGCCGAGAACAAAGAACAAGTCAATGGTTGGTTCCAGATGGATTTATAAATTGAAGCATGCAACTGATGGGAGCACTGAGAAGTACAAGGCCAGATTTGTGGCCAAAGGCTTCTCACGAGTAGAGGGAGTGGACTATAAGCCTAGAAACATTTGTCCCGGTGGAAAGATATTCCTTAATCATAAAAATTATAGCATTAGTTGCATACATGGGGCGGAATATTTATCAGATGTATCTGAAGACCATCTTCCTAGATGGTGTTGTTGAGGAAGCATAGAGAAGTCATAAGTATTTGAGACATATGATAGGGAAACACATGTGTTTCCCTGTATCACCTCAAGCAAGCACCTTGAGCATGGTACACTAGGATCGACAAATACCTCAATGAATTGGGCTTCACCAAAAGTGAACCAGGTGCCAATCTCTATAACATTGTGGTAGATGGCAAGTTGCTTATCTTGGTTTTGTATGTTGATGACACGATAGTTATATGGGATGAGCAGTTGATCCACTCTTGCAATGAGGACCTTGCAAGAGAATTCAAGATGAAGGACATGGGATTAACACATTCCTTCCTTGAGCTGGAAGTATGGCAAGTTGATGGTGAGTTATTTGTGAGTCAGGGGAAATTCCTCTTAAATACTTCAAATATTTCACATGGAGAACTACAAGCCTATGGAAACACCTCTAGCTATCAACTAGAGGAAGGAGCATGGTTCTTTAGGAGAAGCACTAGATTCTACCATCTATAGAAATTTTCTGGGATCCTTGATGTATCCAATGAACACAAAGCCTGACATATGCTATGCACTTAATCAATTGAGTCAAGCCATGTTGAAGCCTACCAAGTTGTATTGGAAGGAAACAAAACATGTGTTAAGATACCTTAGAGGCACAACCGAGTATGGGTTATGGTACATGAGGACAGAAGGAGTGAATCTCGAAGGCTTCATTGATGTAGATTGGGCAGGGAGTCCATAAAACAAGAAAAGTACTTCAAGTGCCATCTTCAGTGTTGGGTCTACAACTATTTCCTAGTATAGCAGGAAACAAAGGTTTGTGGCACTCAGCTCAATAGAGGTTGAATACATGGTTGCAAGTCAAGTAGCATGTGAGTCTGTATGGATGAGGAAAATAATTGTGGGTCTTTTAAGTTTGTAGATGGATCTGATAGTGATTTATTGTGATAATCATAGTTTTATCAAACTCTTGGAGAATCCAATATTTCTTGACAGGTCCAAGCATATTGATATCAAGTACTATCACTTGCGGGATTGTGAGCATAGGAGAATTATGATGCTACAGTACATTCCAACTGAGGAGCAGGATGCATATATCTTAACAGGGGCATTGTCAAAGGGAAATTTAGAATTCCACAGGGGCAGGATAGGGGTGGTGCAAAATCTCTTCTTGCTAAGAGGGAGTGTTAGAAATTGTAGCAAGAAAGGCTCAATTTGACTTGTGACTTAGTCAAATTGAGTAATTCAATTTTCCACATTAGTAAGATGTCTTGGATCATAGTTAGCTAGAGTGACATGGCCTTGTCTACTAGTTAAGTAAGTAAATTCGAGTTATAAGCTTGGAGTAGAATTGTGCATGTAGTGTTTGCTAAAATTTAACAACCTAGTCCAGTTATTTTCATTTGAACTCAGTTAACTGAGCTCAAGCAATTAATTGGGTTAGTTGAAGGCCAATTGAGTAGTAGAATTGTTGTCAACTTATTGGTCTCTCAGTTAAACTAGTCATTCAACTAAAAATATCACAAGCATGCATGGAATTATATTTTCCTAGTTGAAGTGGAGGAAAAGGCACATTGTAATTATCAATTGTATACTAGTTGAGTGTACAGACTTGGAAATTAAGCAGGTGATAAATTCATTGTGAATTGCATTAGGAAATAGGGAATTGACCTATTATTTAGGAGCTCAATTTCTCTTGAATTGCGCAAGGAACTATAAGGAAGTTGGAGGCTTGAATCGGCTAAGTGTTGGCCAAAGAAAGACAATCAGCAAGAGAACAAGTTACAGCGCATGGTGTGCTTCACAATTGAAGCAAGACATTGTAATAGTTTCCCATTCCCATCTTATTAATGAAAAACAGAGCAGCGGCTTTTCCCAGTTGGGTTCCCCCTGTAAATCATTTTTTTCTTGTGGTTTTGATGGTTGCATGTCATTGCATGTGTTTCTAAATTGTGATATCCATTTCACAATATTGTAGAGGAAATTTGAAATATCTTGTTTTCAGTTTAAATTAGACAGTATTGGCAAATTTCTATTGATTTCTACATGGTATCCGAGGTTGAAATCATAATAAAAACCATTTAATACGTATTCTCCCTTAGAACTTTTGATTTGTAGATTCAGTGAAGCAGGTTTTATTTCAAGCAGGAAAATGTCTTTCAACGAATTGAGATTGGAGTATACTTTGGATGGATCCTCGGATTTCATAGCTTGGAAGGACATGATGGAAGTTGTACGTCGATGATAATGGAGTATTACACCAAAACTAATATTCCAAAACCAGTAGTATCGAATGCACAACAGTTAGCCTAATGGAAGAAGGATACAACAAAAGCCAGGAGTATCATCGTGGAGGGTGTGAGAGACCACATAGTCTCAAATTTACATGGAAACAAAACTCCATTTGATATGTGCAAGATCCTCATTGAGTTATTCAAAAATAGCATTGATTCCAGGAAATTGCATTGAGGAACAAGTTCAGAAACATTTGATTGCACAAAAATGAAACCATCCCACATTACATATCCAGATTCACTCAAGGTCAACATGAGCTTGGAGGAGTTGGAGAAAATATACCATATTTGAAGCTAGTGATCCTAGCTCTCCTAGGCCTTCCAAAATCCAAGCATAATTACGAGGAATCAGTAAATGGAAGGGACAAATTACCAAATTGGGAGAGACTTTGGTCGGATTTGGTGCAGGAATAAATCCGAAGGAACACCAGAGATGGAGTAACATCCAAAGCTGAGGAGAAAGACAAATTTTCCTTGGTTGGGAAGGGAAAGAAGGCCCAAAGAAAGCTAGAGTCTAGCCATAACAATGGCAAGAAGAAGGACCTAATCAAGATAAAATGTTTTCACTACCATGAATATGGGCACTATGAAACATAGTGTCTACACAAGAAGTCTAACAAGAAACCTTTAGGTGGAGCAGGAGGTGAAGCGCTTGCTTCACAATTTGAATTATACTTCACCCTAATTGCATGCATGGTCAACACTATAATGGGTAGTGTGTGGTACCTAGATTCAGGAGCCTCATTCCATATGACAGGATGAAAATAATTCTCCAATATCCTAGAGTAGAAGGATCTCTATATGTACATAGAACTTGGAGATGATGGGAAGTATAGTACCAAAGGAATTAGAATTGTAACCTTTAAGAGGGAGTCAAGCTCCCATATTCATCCAAAATATGTTATATGTACCTAGGATGAAGAAAGAATTGACCTCTATAGCTATATTGGAGGATAAAGGCTATGATGTTGTTTTCAGTAAGGGGAAATCCTTTATGATACATGTAGCTAGTGGGCAAGTGAAACAAATTGAAGTTAGAGTGAAAAATACCTACAAACCTGAGGTGGAGGCTTGCGCTGCATTGAGTAACAAGGTATAAAATGTGCAGAGTTGAGATGTTGGAGAACTATGGAACAGGTGCATGGGACACTTACATCATGGGGCCTTAAAAATCATGCAACAAATTACCACCGATCTTCAAAAATGTACCCTTGATCAGTATGATGTCTACAAGGGATGTACATTGGGGAAATATGTCAAAACCACCTTCTAGGGACAAGATAGCAGAGTGGGAGAAATCTTGGATCGAGTCCACTATGATGTATGTGGACCCTTTTCGACAGCCTCTACAATAAAACATATATATTTTGTAATTTTTGTTGATGAATTGTTGAAAATGCTATATTTTCTTCACGAGGAAAAAGGATGAAGTGCTTTCAAAATTTGTTGAATTTAAAGCATTGGTTGAGAAGGAGAATGGTTAAAAATTAGAATCCTTGAGAAGTGAAAATGGAGGAGAATTTGTTTCTAACACCTTAAAGGACTTTTGTGCGAAAGAGGGGATTAGAAGAGAACATATAACACACCATAACTCACAGTAGAATGGGGTGCCTGAAAGGAGAAACAAAAGCACAATGGGATCAACAAGAGCCATGTTGCATGATTGAGGGCTTCCATTAAATCTATGGGAAAAAAATGCAACACTATAGTTTATTTTCAGAATAGGAGCCCTCATAGAATACTTGGCATGATCACATCCAAAGAATCTTTCTCTCGGAGGAAGCCATATGTATCTCATTTTCGAATTTTTGGAGCTACTATGTATTTTCATGTCTCCAAGGATAGCAGGAATAATTTGGAGCCTACAACTCATGTGGGACTCTTTATAGGATACACAGAGACATCACATAATTACTTAGTGTATTTTCCCTCACTCAAGATGACCGTAGTGAGGAGAGATGTCAAATTTGATGAGGAGAAGGCTATGAGATAATCTCTAGAGCAAAATTTGAGTATCACACCATAGGAGGAGCTTCTAGATCCAAAGGAGGAAACTTGTGCAGAGCTTGAGGATGTTGTGGACCAACCACAGATGGAGGAGCAGACAAGAGGTCGAGTGGAGACACCCACTCAACCATAATCTTCCAAAGAGGGGAGGAAGAGAACCAGAGAATCAGACAGATTGGTGTAGCATGCATGGGATCACGTGGGAGATCCTACAACCTTGCACAGGTATAGGAGGTCACTAGACTTATACGTTGTTTATATGGCTATCATGACAGAACTCATTAAGTCAGATCCTTCTTCATTTGAGGAAGCAGTTTCTCAATGAGTGTAGCATGATGCCATGGCAGAGAAATATGACTCCATCATGAAGAATAATGTATGGGAAGTGGTGTTGAGACTAGAGAACAAATCAGTGGTTGGTTCAATATGGATATACAAAGTAAAGCATGTAGCTGATGGGAGAATCGTTCTAGTACAAGGCCCTATTTGTGGCCAAATACTTCTCACAGGTAGAGGGAGTGGAATATGAGGAAACATTTGACCTAGTGGAAATATATTCCTCAATCAGAACCATTCTAGCATTAGCTACACAGATGGGGTGGAATATCCATCAGATGGATGTAAAGATCGGCTTCATCAATGGTGTTGTCGAGGAAGAAATTTACATAGAGAAACCAGAGGTATTTGTAACATATGACAGGGAGACATGTGTGTAAAATCAAGAGAGCCTTGTATGGTCTCAAGCAGGTGCCCTAAGCATGGTACACTTGGAATGACACATATCCCATTGGATTGGGCTTCACCAAAATTGAAGCAGTTGCTAATCTCTATCACATTATGGTAGATGGAAAGTTGATTGTCTTGGTTTTGTATGTTGGTGACTTAACACTTACAGGGGATGAGTAGTTGATCGAATCTTTCAAGGAGGACCTTGCAAGAGAATTCAAGATGAAGGACATGGGCTTGATGCATTACATCCTTGGGCTACAAGTATGGGTGGGTGATGGTGAGCTATTTTTGAGTCAGGGGAAGTATTCCTTTGAAATAATTCATAGATTTCACATGGATAATTGCAATCCTATGCCACACCTCTAGCTATTAACTGGAGGAAGGAGCATGTTTCTTCATGAGAGGCAATACATGCTACCATATATATAAAAATCACGGTATCCTTGATGTGTCTGGTGAACACAAATCCCGACATATTCTATGTGGTTAATCAGTTCATTCAAGCCATGGTGAAGCCTATCAAGCTATATTGGAATTCAACAAAGCATGTGTTATGATACCTCAAAGGCACAACCAAGTATGGGTTATGGTATAGGAGGACAGAGGGAGTGAAGTTCCAAGGCTTTACTGATGCAGATTAGGCAGGGAGCCTATCTGATAGGAAATGTACTTTAGGTTCCATCTTTAGTGTTAGGTATGCAATTATTTTCTCGTACGGAAGGAAACAAAGGTACGTGGCACTAAGATAAGTAGAGGTTGTATACATGGTTGCAATTCAAGCAACATGTGATTCCATATGGATGAGGAAAATACTTGTGGGTCTTTTCAATCAAGAAATGGATCCAACAATGATTTATTGTGATAATTAGAGTTTTATCAAACTCTCTGAGAATCCAATAGTTCATGATAGGTCCAGTCATATTGATATCAAGTACCATCACTTGCGGGATTGTGTGTAGAGCAGAACTATGATGCTATATTACATTCCAAATGAGGAGCAGGATGCAGATATCTTGACAAAGGAATTGTCAAGAGGAAAATTCACTTTCCAAAGTTGCAGGATAGGGATGGTGCAAAATCCCTTTCTTGCTAAGAGGGAGTGTTAGAAATTGTAGCAAGAAAGGCTCAATTTGATTTGTGCCTTAATCAAATTGAGTAATTCGATTTTCCACATCAACAGGATGACTTGGATTGAGGTTAGCTAGAGTGGCATGCCCTTTTCTACTAATTAAGTCAATAAATTCAAATTATAGGCTTGTAGTAGAGTTAGGCATTTGTGATTGCTAAAATTTAGCAATCTAGTTCAGTGATTTTCAGTTGAACTCAGTTAACAGAGCTCAAGTAATTAATTGAGTCAATTGAAGGTATTGAGTAGTAGAACTGTTATTAACTCAATTATCTCTAAGTTAAACTAGTCAATCAACTAAAAATAGCATAGACATGCATGTAATTCGAATTGCCTAGTTGGAGTGGAGGAAAAGGCACATTGTAATTACCAATTGTATACTAGTTGAGCGTAGAGGCTTGGAAATTAAGCAGGTGATCAATTCCTTGGGAATTGTATAGGAAATAGGGAATTCCCCTCTTATTTAGGAGTTCAATTTCTCATAAATTTCATAAGGAAATAGGAGGAGGTTGGAGGCTAGAATTGGCTAAGTGTTGGCCAGAGCAAGATGGTCACCAAGAGAATACGTGACAGTGTAGGGTGTGCTTCAGGATTGAAGCAAGACAGTGTAATAGTTTCTCATTCTCATATGATTAATGAAAAGAAATGGAGGGTTTTTTCCTAGTTGGTTTCCCCTATAAACCATTGTGTTCTTGTGGTTTTGATGGTTGCATGTGTTTCTAAATTGTGATTTCCATTCCACGGTATTGTAGAGGAAATTTGTAATCTCTTGTTTTTAGTTCGAATTCATCAGTAGTGGAAAATTTCTATTAATTTCTACATGGCATTATAGGCTGAAATCACAATAGAAACCAATCAATACATCTTCTCCCTCAGAAATTTCAATTTGTAGATTCAGTGAAGCAGGTTTTCTTCTGTGTTGTAAAATGTCATTCAACAGATTGAGAATGGAGTATGCCCTGAAGGGAACCCCTAATTTCATAGCTTGGAAGGACAATATGGAAGTTATACTCGATGATAATAGAGCATTGGAATACACTAAATTGACATTCCAAAACTAGCAGTATCAGATGCACAACAGTTAGCCCAGTGGAAGAAGGATATCGCAAAATCTAGGAGGATAATACTGGACGGTATGAGAGACCACATAGTCTCAAATTTACATGGAAAAGAAACTCCATTTTCTATGTGGAAGATCCTCATTGAGTTATTCAAAACTAATAGTGATGCCAAGAAATTTGTATTGAGGGACAAGCTCAGATACATCAGATTACAGAAAAATGATACCATCCCACATTACCTCTCCAGATTCACTCAGTGTCGAGATGAGGTTGGAGGAGTTGGAGAAAACATACCATCTTTGGAGCTAGTGAGCCTATCTCTCGTAGGCCTTCCAAAATCCTAGCATAGTTACTAGGACTATATAAATGGAAGGGACAAATTACCAAATTGCGTGAGACTTTGGCTTGATTTTGTGCAGGAAGAAATTTGAACGAACAACAAAGATGGAGTAGCATACAAAGTTGAGGAGGAATAGAATTTTGCCTTGGTTGGGGAGGGCAAGAAGGACCAAAGAAATCCAAATTATAGTTAGAAAAATGGCAGGAATAAGGACCTAAGTAAGATATAATGTTTTTATTGCCATGCATATGGGCACTATGAAACAAAGTGTCCATACAAGATGTCTAACAAGAAGCCGTCAGGTGGAGCAGGAGGTGAATCACTTGCCTCACATTTTGAATTAGACTTAACCCTAATTGCATGCATGGTCAACACTATAATGGGGAGTTTGTGGTACCAAGATTAAGGAGTTTTGTTCCCTATTACTAGATGTAAAGAATTCATTAGTAACCTAGAGGAGAAGGATCTCCAGATGCACATAGAACTTGGTGATGATGGGAGGTATAGTACTAAAGGAATTGGAATTGTAACATTTAAGAGGGAGGTAGGCTCCCATATTCATTTGAAATATTTTATGTATATACATGGGTTGAAGAAGAAATTGATCTTTGTAGCTATATTGGAGGATAGAGGCTATGATGTTGTTTTCAATAAGGGGAAATCCTTTCCGAGACATGTAGCTACAGGGAAAGTGAAACAGATTTGAGTTAGAGTGAAAAATATCTACAAAGTTGAGGTGGAGGCTTGTGTTGCACTAAGTAGAAAGGAAGAAAATATGTAGAGTCGAGATGTTAGAGAACTCTAGCACAAGCGCATGGAATACTTACACCATGGGGCCTTAAAATTCATGCAGCATATTACCAACAACATTCCAAAATGTACCATTGACTAGCATTATGTCTACAAGGGATGAAATTTTGGGAAATACATCAAATATACCTTCTAGGAACACGATAGCAGAGCGAGAGAAACCTTGGAGCGAGTACATTATGATGTATGTGGACCCTTTTTGACAACCTCTACAACAAAACATAGGTATTATGTAATTTTTGTTGATGACTTTTCTAGAAAATGCTAGATTTTTTTCATGAGGAAAAAGGATGAATTGTTTTCCAAATTTTTTGAATTCAAAGCACTGGTTGAAAATGAGATTGGTCAGAAATTGAAAGCCCTGACAAGTGACAATGGAGGAGAACTTTTTTCTAACATCTTCAAGGAATTTTGTGCCAAAGAGGGGATTAGGAGAGAATACATAGCACCCCATAACCCATAGTAGAATGGGGCAGCTAAAAGGAAAAACAGAAGCATAGTGGGAGAAATAAGAGGCATGTTGCATGATAAAGGGTTTCCATTACATCTAAGGGTAGAAGTGTGCAACATTGCACTTTATTTGCAGAACAAGAGCCCTCATAGAATACTTGGCATGATCGCACCCAAAGAAGCTTTCTCTGGGAGGAATCCATATGTATCTCATTTTTTAATTTTTGGAGCTACTGTGTATTTTAAAGTCTCCAAGGATAGCAGGAAGAAATTGGAGCCTACATCTGAGATAGGAGTCTTTGTAAGATACACAGAGACATCACATAATTACCATGTGTATTTTCCTTCACTTAGGGTGACAATAGTGAGGAGAGATGTCAAATTTGATGAGGAAGTCTATGAGATGCTCTCTAGAGCGATAGTTGAGTATCCCACCACAAGAGGAGTCTCATGCAGAGCTTGAAGATGTTGTGGAGAAACTCCATATGGAGGAGCATACAGGAGGTCAAGTGGAGACACCCACTCAACCATAATCTTCCAGAGATGGGAGGAAGAGAACCAAAGAGGCTGACAAATTCGTGCAAGATGCATGGGATCAAGTGGGAACTCCTAGAACCTTGTGCACGCAGAGGATGTCACCAGAAAGATAGACTGGTTATATGGCTCTCATGAAATAACTCATTGAGTTAGGTCCTTCATTTTAGGAAGTAGTTTCTCAACCAGTGTGGGTTGATGCCATGGTGGAGGAATATGAATCCATCATGAAGAACAGTGTATGGAAGGTGGTGTCAAGACTAGAGAGCAAGTTAGTGGTTGGTTCCATATGGATTTACAACGTGAAGTATGCAGTTTATGGGAGCATTGAGAAGTATAAGGCCACATTTTTTTGTCAAAGGCTTTCATAGGTAGAGGGAGTGGACTATGAGGAATCATTTTCCCCAGTGGCAAGATATTCCTCAATCAGAACCATTCTAGTATTGGTTGCACAGATTGGGTGGAAGATCCATTAGATGGATGTGAATACTTCCTTCCTCAATGGTGTTTTTGATGAAGAAATTTACATAGAGAAACCAAAGGCATTTGAGACATATGAAAGGGAGACACATGTGTGTAGACTCAAGAGATCCCTATATGGTCTCAAGCAGGTGCCTCAAGATTGGTACACTCAAATCGACACATATCTTAGTGGATTAGGAAGTTCACCAAAAGTGAAGCAGATGCTAATCTCCAACATTATGGAAGATGGAAAGTTGCTTATCTTCGTTTTGTATGTTGATGACTTGATACTTATAGAGGATGATCAATTGATCCATTCTTACAAAGAGGACCTTGCAAGAGAATTCAAGATGAAGAAAATGGGCTTGATGCATTACTTCCTTGGGATGGAAGTATGGCATGGTGATTGTGAGTTGTTTGTGAGTCAGGGGAAGTTTTCCTCTAAAATACTTCAGAGATTTCACATGGAGAACTACAAGCCTATGGACACACCTCTAGCTACCAACCGGAGGAAGGATCATGGTTCTTCAAGAGAGGCGGCAGATGCTACCATCTACAGAAAACTTGTGGGATCCTTGATGTATCTGGTGAACACAAGGCCCAACATATTTTATGTAGTTAATCAACCAAGTCAAGCCATGGTGAAGCCTACCAAGTTGTATTGGAAGGCAGCAAATCATGTCTTAAGATACCACAAAGGCACAACTGAGTATCGGTTATGGTATAGGATGACAGAGGGAGTGAAGCTCTAAGGCCTCACTGATGTAGATTGAGTAGGGAATCCATCAGACATGAAAAGTACTTTAGGTGCCATGTTTAGTGTTGGGTTTGTAGTTATTTTATGGTATATCAGGAAACAAAGGTCTATGGTACTCAGCGGAGTAGAGATAGAATACATGGCTTCAATTTAAGCAACATGTGAGGCCATATGGATGATGAAAATACTTTTGGGTCTTTTCATTCAGGAGATGGATTCGAAAATGATTTATTGTGATAGGAAGAGTTGTATCAAACTCTTTGAGAATCTAATATTTCATGACAGGTCCAAGCATATTGATATCAGGTACCATCAGTGGAGGGATTGTGTGTAGAGGAGAATTATGATGCTACAATACATTCCAACTAAAGAGCGGGATAAGGTTATATTGACAAAGGCATTGTCAAGAGGAAAATTTGAATTCCACAAGTGCAAGATAGGGGTGGTGAAAAATCCCTTTCTTGCTAAGAGGGAATGTTATAAATTGTAGCAACAAAGGTTCAATTTGACTTGCGCCTTAGTCAAATTGATTAATTCGATTTTCCACATGAGCAGGATGACTTGGATTACAAATAGCTAGAGTGACATGGCCTTGTCTACTAGTTAATTTAGTAAATTAGATTTATAGGCTTGGAGTAGAGTTGTTCATGTAGTGATTGCTAAAATTTAGCAATTTAGTTCAATTATTTTTAGTTGAACTTAGTTAACTGAGGTTAAGTAATTAATTGAGTCAGTTGAAGTTCATTTGAGTAGTAGAATTGTTGTTAACTTAGTGACCTTTGAGTTAAACTAGTCAATCAAGTAAAAATAGCCGAGACAAGCATGGAATTCGAATTGCCTAGCTATAGTGGAGGAAAAGGAGCATTGTAATTATCAATTGTATATTAGTTGAGTGTACAAGCTTGGAAATTAAGCAGGTAATAAATTCCTTGGGAATTGTGCAAGGAAATAGGGAATTCCCCTTTATTTAGGAGCTCAATTTCTCCTTAATTGAGTAAGGAAATAGGAGGAATATGGAGGCTTGAATTGGTTAAGTGTTGGCTAGAGCAAGACAGTCAACAAGAGAACAAGCTATAGTGTAGAGTGTGATTTAGGATTCAAGCAAGACATTGTAATAGTTTCTCATTCTCACCTAATTAATGAAAAGCGGGGAAGGGTTTTTCCCAGTTGGGTTCTCCTGTAAATCATTGTGTTCTTTTGGTTTTTATGGTTGCATTAATTGCATGTGTTTCTAAATTATGATTTCCATTACGCAGTATTGTAGATGAAATTTGTAATCTCTTGTCTTCAGTTCAAATTCATCAGTAGTAGAATTTTTATTAATTTCTACAAGGAATTGACAAATGTTGGCTTTGTGGGCCCTGACCTAGGTTCAACGTTAGTCAGCCAAACAAATCCCTACACTACTAGCCATTTCGGAATCAGCCCATGGAGCGTGAACTGAAGTCTCACCCGAAGCAGTATGGGGGGATGTTGGAACCAAGTTTCTTCACCCTGAGATGGTCTTAATGTCGGTTTATACCCCTGTTCCTGCATGCGCGTAGGTTGCTAAGTGTTAGGGCTTAATTGATATACCCTCTATCCTGCCCTTTAGTACCTCCGCGAAGGTTTATGATTGACCTTCGTGCAGCCCTAACCAGCGGTTCAAGTACTTTCGCGCAGCTATGACAATGTATTGTATAGATTCCCAAGTTATCTCAAGTGTTTTACTTATCTTACCAATCAATCATAGTTAGCGTCACGTAAAATAATATCCTCACTTGCGTTCAATTAATAGATATAATCACATACATTCGCGCATCAAATAAACACTATAAAATAAACCCAAATAGCAATATAATCAAATGCATTAACAGAGACTAAATACATAGTAATTGTAGAATACTTCTCTTTATCGATATCTTCCAATTAACATAGACTTTATCTGCCCTGTGCACATAGCTGCAGGGGTCTGCACAATCAGTTGCCGACTTCCACCCCAGGCCTTTGCGCACTCAGTTGCAGAGCCTCTACCTACGCTAAGATTTGAAAACACTTAGAACTCATTACCAAAAACTTCCCAAGCTTAATTTTTCTCTACCTGCCTAGAGCTTACTTACTTAGCTCCTTTTTATACAATTCCATGGTTCGCGGACCATGGGTAGATCTTTACAACCGACTTGACACTTTACAAATTAAGGGTGGAAAACCCTTTATGACTCTTGACACCTTCGCGCTCCACAACCAGAAAATGTAGATACTTTACAACTTTATTACAAAATTGTCCCAAAACATGGGCTTTTAGCCCCAAAACTTCTCTTGGGGGAACCCATTCCCAATAGGCCCCCAACACAAACATGGTGACTCGCCCTCAAGTCACTTTAAGGGCGTGAAGACCTCCCAGCTCAACTTGTATGACGGCAACCTTGGCGGTGCACTGCGCGGCTACCTGCTTCACTTCTTCAACCAACTGCTTTGTTGTTGTTCCTGAAACGTCAGCCTAAAGCTTTTGTTGAGTCGCCTACATACTAGGAAGCTTGCCTTCAATGGAGGTTGTGATCAAATAAGCTTCGTCTAACCAAGGCTTCAAGCATGCCTTCAGCACTGCCTCCTTGTGTTGCGTTGCATCTACCTGTTCCTTCAGTGTTTTGGCCTCCAGCAGCTTCGCAAGTCTCTGTTTGAGGGCGATGGTGTGTGTTGTTCCTTTTACCTCATCATAGCGCTACTGCAGTTCTCACGCCTTTGTCTCCAACCTTTATACATTAAGATCCTCTTATAGACTAGTCAGGACCTCGAACGATTGTTCAAATAGCAATGTGCAGTCTGCTACTGCATTGTCTACTGCCATTATCACCTATGTGACAGTGGTTGCGCGCTACTCCTTTACTTCTAGCGGAGTTGAAGGCTAGGTCTTCAACTGAAAATCTGCAATCTGTAGGTTTAGCTCCAGCTGAACCTTAGCCAACTTTGTGCAAGCATCGCTCACCCCTATAGCAATTTTGTAGACCTGTTCATCTGCCTCTACATCCTCAAGAATGGCCAATTCAGGGACCATTCAACAGGCTTACTTCATGGCTTTGATCATGTGCTAATTTTTATTATTAAGTTCCACCATGGAAGTGAGGGTTGTGTCTCGTTGCAGGGCCATCTGCACACTATTGATATTCTGCTCAATGATCACTTGCAAAGCTTGTTGTTCGTGGGCCCTCAGATTCGCGATCACTCCATCATGTAGTAGGTGGAGTGCCTCACTAGGAAGCACTGCCAAATTCAGCCCTACTCCCTTGAGGGTGCTGACAACGAGCCTGTCAGCGTCGATCTATGTGGTTAGTGCTCCCTCCAACAGCAATATTGCTCGGGATCCCTTCGCATGTAGCATCCCGATGGCTTCTGAAGTACTGATGGTGAGGCTGGTGGACACCACACCAGCCTATGATGCACGGATTTGTAGCTCACGCAGACCCATTTGGATTTCCCCCAATAGTTGTTGTTGCTGCTGCTCAAACTATTGTAGTACCTCCGCGATGACATCTCGCACCGTATCTCCAATGTCATTCAAATCTCTCTCTATTAGGGTGATTGGGTCCACCAACATCTTACTGGCCTTTGATTTCTTCCGCGGCCCAAATTTTTCTTGTCCTCTAGGATGCTTGATACGATATGACACCGTCTGCAGGTTCGCTCCATGTTGCTATGTTTTCTCATCCATTTCTTCCTCTGTTTCGGGTGAGGGTGACCTTGTACCTTTGTAAGAGTCATGCTTTGCTCTGCCTATTTGCTTTTCCACCTGTTGTGTGGCATCACGCTCTGCCTGGGCCTTGTCAACATCCTCCTTCTTCCTCTTCTCAGCCAACTGTGCCATCTTGAGCTTGGCCTCCTTCTTTTTGCGTTGCACAACGGACCTGCTTGATCCCACTGTCGAGTCTGAGGCAATGCACCACTCTATCGGGAAACGATCAAGAACTACCTCGATCGCGTCGTCAGTTGCCAAGTAATGCAAGTCATCCCACTTCTTCTCAGGGTCCTTTTGTGCCTTGATTGATGCGCGCTGAAAGTCTGCCTTGAACTCCACGTACTCCTGTAGTTTTGCAAACATAGTAAGCAACAATCGTAGCTTGCGATCGATAGCCATGCGTATATTCATTTCCATCAAGATCCAGAAGATCTTGATATTCTTTATGTGTTGAGCATCCTTGGTCACCCATAACGAAGTGTACTTCGTTGCTTCTAGCAAGTCTATCACGACCGAGCGGAATTGACTGTCTTCAGGAATTGACTGTATAGGGCAGCCATGTGATCCTATGGATCAACCTATCGGTGATGGGTATCAACTCCTCCAGCCACAGACACCCATCATGCACCCAAAATAGCAGCTGCTTGATAACCAATATTGTAATGGGTGTGCGATTATAGTGTGGCACCCATAGTAGGTTGAGCAGACCTGCCTTGTCTACACCCCTGAGCCACTTTCGCAGTTCCAACGGAGTCATCCTGGTGGTTGTGTGAAAAACGTGGTACATTATTTATTCTATCGCCACGTGAGGGAACTTCTCAGTGTCATCTAAATCCCAATCTTCCAATTTCAATAGCGAAACCCACCCCAAGCATGGTCCTTCAAAAAAATTCTCGTTCGACAACAGAGGTATGTGCAAGGCGACCTTGCTTTCGTCAATTTCCTTTAGCACCTTAGTCTTTCCCTTGCACGAAGGGACGTATTTGGGCAACTTAGTGATAGAGTCAAAGCCCTCGACTTCAACGTCCTCCACTTCCACCCCCAAATCCTCATAATCCATCGGGATGTCCTCAATCTCTTCCTCCTCTAGCTCTAAGTTAATAGTTTTTCCCTTCTCCTATGCGGTGGGCTTGTTCTTCAGTGGGTTTCTTCTAGGCAAGATGAACACCGATATCACAGCCTGCTTTCCCTTCTTCTCCTCCGCACTCTCCTTGGTCTGGGTAGGCTTCGTTCTAGGCATCCGTGGTAACTTGCGGACTTCAGCTCCTCTCCAACCTCCGGAGTAGCTCCCTCTACCTTCATCGCAACCTCCAACACAGCCATCTTGTTTGTCACTGCTTATTTGTCCATAGCTTCTGATCTTAGGATAATTTCAAGGATGAAATTGCGGTTGGACTCTAGAAATTGGTCAAACGCTGGGCAGTTAAGGAATTCTTCGAAAAATGCACCGATCATGCACGTCTGAGAGCTCACCAAATCAATGCTCAAAATGCCAAGTATTTTTTGTTAGGTAGTGTTGTGCTGTACAACAACCCCCCATTTCATAAAAATTTATCTTTAACTATAATATGAAATGGGTCCCTTTTTAGATTTATGAATAAAATTGGTATCAACTCATCCTTCTTCAAAAGGTCTGAAAGAAACAACACATTATAAACCTTTTGAATAAACATAAATCGGTCTTATAAAATAAATATATAATTCTTTATTATTGCGATAAAGCGATCGCAAGATCGCATATTGCAACAACAAGGGATGCATAACAAAAAGACCCATTAGTTTACCCCGATCCGAAAAGTGAATAACTATCGAGTATCGAGAAAGGCAAGCAAATGTAACAAAAGGCCCTCGCACTTTTCTCCGATGCTATATTGCTATCGGAAATCGGGGAATGTAGCACACACACATTAAAGACACCTTTTAAAACTCCCGATGCGAATAAGCTGTATCGCCATCGGGGATCGGGGATTTTGCAATGACACAAATATTACCACTCGAGCATTTCTTTGATTCCGATTGCGATAAAGCTAAGTGCAAATTTCAAAAAAGATTGAAAAGGCTTGGGTATATTATGTTAGATTATTATTAAAAGCTTTCCCGTTCCCAATAGCTATTCACTTGTGATTAACCGCCAAAAATCAAAGCCACGCTTGAATGAATCATTCAGCAAATAAACAATATGATGGGAATTTAAATGATTGACAGGATTAAGTAGCCAATTAATGGAGCAGTTATGCTGAAATCTCCTCAGAGATTGTATCCGCAGCAGTATTAATTTAATCCTTCATTATTCATTAATTGATATAACTCTTTCATATTTGGCTCGCACCACCTATTCTCTGTATTACGTTCATTTTATCTCTTGCGCAAAGCTTCGCCAAAGCAACAAATTTAAGCCAAATGGGGAAGAAATCCAAGAGATTTGCAGCAGCTTCAGTTCCCGCAGTGATAGGACAATTTACTACTGATCGAGGACCAAGAAAGAAAGGATTGATTTCAGACGCTACCTGTCTTGGCCTCGGAAACACTAGCTGGCAAAGCATCTACAATCTAGTTGAAGTTGAAGAGCCTGAAACAGTATCAGTGCAAGCTACTGCAGGTTCAACCAGAAAGTCAGAGGCTACCCTAAAGGATTTAGCCGACTGCTACCTATAATGAATAGTGGCTCGTGAGAAAATTCTTCCATACACAGATGTAGTGAGGTGGGCAGTTGAGGAAATCCCTATTACAAATAGAACATTCTGCACAATTGACGGGAGATTCTTCGACTCGTTTCAACCTAATGATTTGAGAAAAATGTACCACTTGCTTGAACCACAAAATAAATACAACAAAGCATTTCTGGAGAAGTTCAGGGATGAGAATGAAACTAAATCAGCACCTATTTGGGAATGGAGACAGAACTCCGCAAGGCACAAGAATGAATCTTCGGGTAAGTACTCTGTTGATTCATTATGTTCTCCTTATTGTTACACCGGGGCGATGATGTGTAGGATTTGTGGATTACATGATTCCTCTAAATTCTCAATTGAAATGGTTCCTTTAATGGAAGCGGCAGTCAATAGTGAGATAATGGATTGGGGAAATATATTATCTGATAAGTTAGCCACTGCTATCCTTGAGTTTAGAAATAAAACTCGCGTCACTGATAGGTCTATTCCTCCGTTTTATTATAGTGCCTATATTTTAGATACTCTTTGTTTCAACTCTGAATTTCCTATGTTGGGGTGGAGATGGACTCCACAAGACCCCATGCCAATTCACATTTATCACCAAAAGCTGTGAAAAGCCCATTATAAGGACCACCTGTATCAAGTTTGTAATGGTTTTATGTTGCCCATTTACTATGCCATTTTTGACAAGTATGCTCTGAAGATTTCCTCACAAGCAGAGATTGACCTAACCACTCTAGGAAACTGGTTCGGAGAGGATAAATTCACATACATAAGAGTTTTCGGCAGCCTTGCCAGGCCTCATGTCCTTCCCTTGTACATACCCAACAAGCTATTGGGTAGGGAATTAGCCCATCATATTACATCCGCAGGAGCAACCAAGACTCTGAGGACTTCAAAGAAGCAGGTTTGGCCTCCTTTTCCTCTAAGGTGTGGTGTTTACACTCTGCATGACTATAAGCATGCAGAGAAAGAAGCAGAAAAGATAAATATGCTAAAGCTCGCCACCATTCCTAATAGGCGATTTGACCCAAGGAAAATCGTCTATAATGTACTTGAACATGCAAAACTCACAAAGTTTGATCATAAAGAAGACGATTTTGATGACTTATTTTCTTTGACGGAGTCATTATTTCAAGTCCAAACACTAGCTAAAATGAGATATAACGATGAAGGGTTAGTAGAATTCAATAAACTCATAGAGCAAAGGTTGCAAACTTTGCCTCTAAATCTACTAGCTACAGCCCCGACGACACAATTAAGTGAGCCTGAACAGCAACTCACCGACAAACCTCCTGCTACATCAAAGATTCTTGAGGAAGTACAGAGGAAAAAGCAGGAGGAAGCACAGAGGAAAGAGCAGGAGGAAGCACAAAGGAAAGAGCAGGAGAAAATACAGGAGGAAGAGCAGAAAAAGGAGAAAGATAAGGGCAGCGAGGATGTCAATGTGGATACCTAGATTGATCCGAAATTTCTCCAAGAATGGCAGCAATTTGACTCCATCATAAGCAATCTGGAAGGTCCAAAAGGTGTCGATACACCCAAAGCAACAGATACATAGGATACAGTGTCAACAAAGGTTCCAAGTGAAGGAACCAGCGGCCTACCCCCTAGTATAGACTTAGAAATAATTCCAAAAGATCCCTCAGATCAAATCATTTTGCAGGTGGAGGATATACCTCCATTAGATGTCTTTTACAGCCAAAAACACAGGGCCGTAGTAAAGCGACAACGGAAAAGGAGAAGGCTTGATCAACCTTCCATGTTCCCAGAACAAACAAAGACAGCCAACGTAGTTTGGAAAGAGGAGTTTGATCCTTCTGATGATCTAACGAAGCTTTCCTAGTATGTCGGAGCCTATTCGGCGGCCACCATGGACAAGGCATCGAAAGTGAGTAATCTACTAAAAGAAAAATACCAAGCAATTATTTTGTTGCAAACACAGCTGTCGAAGGCACAACAGAAAATTGAACAATTAGAACAGCAATTGTTAGCACAACAGCAATTAAATAATCAACTGAATAAGCAATTACTTGAATAAAAACAAAGAGTAGATTCAAGCGTTATTCAAAAGCAGAAAGAATTATCAGAAGCATTGGCAAAATTGAATATGATGAATGAACTAATGGTGAAAACAAAAGATGATCAAATTACTCAGCTATCACTTCAAATAGAGAAGTTTAAGAGTCTTCCACAACCTGCCGATTTCAAAACAAAAGCGCTACAGATTAATAAGGCATTGGTGACACAGATAAGACTATTGTGTCATAATATTTCTCAGGTTGAACCCCTTTGTGATATAACAGCATCGATAATCGATAAATCAGTTGATTCTAGACAGGATTTAGAGCAGGCCGACGAGAAATTGACAGATTTTCTTACTTGCCAAGACACCAATGAGGGACAGGCAGCAAATCTACCCAAAATCCTAGAATCACATAAGGAAATCCTATTCTTAGAATGGCAGTCCCAGTTGATGAAGGCAGAGAGAGAAGTTTCTAGATGTAAATTATCCACAAGTAACTTGATTGAATTAATCAATAACACTCTCTATTTATCTAATATGATTTCACAATGTACACCAGGTAAATTGCTACCGGCTAAAACATTGGAGCAAGAATGTAATTAGGAGCTGGAAAAGAATGGAAGGTTAATTGCAGGTATTCAAAGTTTAACTTGGGACACCTATTGGTTGTTCCTAGTAAAACCATACAGCCAGAGAGACGCCCTCAAGTGTTTAACAAATGCAATCTGTTGTATCATTCCCGATATACACGATGCCACATACTCGGCTCAGCTCCATCCTCGTCTCAACCGCCCTCCAGAATTGGAACCGATGCTTGCAATTTGCCAACTCAGATCAAAGGGAAAATAGCCAAAGTGATGAATCATGCTACCGACTACCAACAAACTTGCTATGGAGAAGATTTTCAAGATCCGGTTGTACCAATTAAATAGCATTTTATTTTTGTGGTTAGTTAGTTTAATTAAGTATTTATAGACCCTTTCATGCATTTAAAAAGGGTCCTCAATTTTTGTATAAGACTCAAACCTGGAAGTTGCACTATTGTACTTCTGGTATATTTTTTTATAAAGACTGGGCCAATTATTCCAAATTTTAATGACGAAGCTTTTATGTGGATGTGCACTATTGCCTTGATATGAAAGTATCTCTGAGTTGAAAGAAGGAATTCGAATTGCGATTGATATTGGGAATGATTTACAGCACATATGGTACTACTATCTATGATCTGAATTCATTCTTTTATGTGAATTATTATTTGATTACTCTTGCTATTATTGAATATATGTATGTGTTTTCAACAACATTATTTATATTTTTCATTATTGGATGTTTAAAGGATGTTATTCTTTTAGTCATACATGTATCAGTAATATATAGAAGATAAGTGTAACAATGTTTTATTAATTACTTTGTTCAACTATTTGAACAAAGCAATTATTATCTGAATGAATGTCTTTGTTTAACAAATAGAGTCATCTATATGCTTATTTGTGAATAGAGATTATCAAACGTTGCACTTAGAATAGAAATTTCCCGGGATAGAATAGTTATTCATATTTTCACTTTTTAGATTAAATCATTCATCCATTACCATTTTATAAGAAAACCAATCACTCATCCATCCCCCTTTTTATTCATCATTGGGAAACTGGTACCATTATCTACAGTCGGAGCCACCACACCAAACGGAAAAGGAGCTGCATTAAGGTCTGAACCGGGTGGTTTTCCCCTATGTTGTTGCAACGATTTTCGAGGCATCAACAGGTAGGCACATGTAATTTATAGGCCATTTTGAATTCAAATCCGACCGTTCCCCACAAATTCGGTTCATTAATGCCAGATTGGCAGCAAATTTTCAAGGATCTTACCCATAAATTTTGTCTTAAATGTCAGTCGCCCGCTCCATTTGGTCGCATTCTCATCGTCAAACCATGAACAGTGAATTTAACAGTCACTTTCCGGTTGACCTACACGATTTCTCCTCGGGTAGCATAGTTCTCTCCACATTGTTGAGAACCCTATGACAACTCCTTGTTCTGCACAATCCTCCAATCGCATAGTTCCCCAACTCAAGCAGTGTAGTTTATAGTCCTGTGCCTCCTTTCAGCTGCCTGGAGCACTAAGTCTATGCTACCTTCATATAGTCACCCGACCAGATCACCAGTGTATGGCTTCAATCAGCTGCCATTCACCTTTCCTGGGAAGGGATCTCCATTCAATTTAACCAACTAAACTAATCCACCATCGTTAATCTCCTTAATGACATAGGGCCCTAGCCAATGCATCCTGAATTTCCCTCGGAATTTATCAAACTTGCTGGCATATAACAAAACCAGATCATTTACCTTAAAGGTGCACATTTTAATGTGTCGATCAGGCCATGCTTTTTTAGGCTGCTTTTGGACCTGTTGGTGAAATCCAACTAGAAACCTTTCTTCCTCAAACTCAGCAAGTTGTGCAAGCCTCTCTTCCAGGGCTCCACAATCCGTCATACCTGTGAGTGTTGCTATGCACAGACTAGACACAATGTATTCCATGGGAATTACTGCTTCAATACCATATACAAGCCTAAAGGGTGTCTGTCCAGTCAACTTTTTGCACGTCGTTCAATAGGCCCATATCACTGCGGGTATGCTCAGGTCCCAATCATTTCGTTGAGTGTTGCAAACCTTGGTCAGCATGTTCTCCAGTACCTTATTGAATGCTTCCACCGTCCCATTAGCCTGTGGGTGATAAGGCGTGCTTTTCTGGTGATAGACCTGAAATTCCTCCATCAGCGCATTGATCATTTCATTTAGAAAGTGTGTACCATGATCACTCATCAAAATCTTTGGACACCCAAATCACATCAGTACATACTCAAAGAGAAACTTCGCAGCAGTCACACCTGTGCAGTCCTTCATAGGTTGTGCCTCTGCCCATCGAGTCAAATACTCAGTCGTGGTGATAATGCATCGTGCTCCCATCTTCTTTCCTTGAGGCTGAATGGGTCCCACAAAATCTATCGCCCATTTCTTGAAAGGTTGTAACGTCATTTGTGGGTTCAAAGGCAGCTCATCTCTCTGGAATGGCCTAGTAGTCCTTTGACACACATCGCACACCCTGCAGTAGGCTTTTGAATCCTGATGGAGGGTTGGCCACCACAACCCTCCGCATAGGATCTTTTGTGCAGTCACCCTTCCTGCATAATGCCCTCCTGCAGCACCCCCATGAGAATCCATGAGGATATTGCTCCTTCCAAACTCTGATACATGTCGTCGTAATACTTCATCAAACCCCATTTTGTACAGATGTCTGGCAATGACAGAAAAGTCTGCCACACGCACCACTGACTCCTTTTTCTGCTAGGTGGTGTAGCCTTTCGGGGCAGTTCCTGTCATTAGGAAGTGTATGATGTCTTCAAAGTGACCATCTGTGATGCGCACTGCAAAGAGTTGCGTGTTAGGCAATCCCTCCTCCAAATTAGTGGGCTCTTCCCCCATTTCGATGTGTGACAGATGTTCTAGTCCCACTTTCAATCGTCTAGGCTTCACAATAACTTCAAAATCATACTCCTAGAACAATAACAACCACCTGCAGATTCTCCCCCCCAACACAGGCTTATTGACCAGGTATTTCAACACAGAATGATCTACATACATATTAAAATTCCCACCCAACAAATAGTGTCTGAACTTCTAGAGCGCATATACCATGGCTAATCCTTTGTGCTCGGTGGTGGAATAGTTCTTCTCAACCTTGGATAACCTCCTACTTGCAAACGCTATAGGATGGTCCAATTCTCCTCCGCCAACTTGTGTCAGTGCTGCTCCTAGTGCTATACATGATGCATCTACATGTATATGAAACTTCTTCCAATCCGGGAAGACTAAAATCGGCGCGATGACCATTTTTCCCTTCAGCACATCCAAGTGTACTGAAAACATCCACATTTAGTCATGAAGGTTGTCTTGTCTCTATCTTCAGGAGTGATTTTGATCTGATGATACCCAAAAAACCCATCGGTGAAGGAGTACACTTCCTAGCCACCTACATTATCCAATACCTCATTAGTGAATGAAGTCAAAAAGGATCATGCACGCAAGCGTCATTCAACTTCCTGAGATCTACATATATCCTTATTTCATCCTTATGCTTCTTTTCCTGTACCACCATTAGGCTCACCCAATCAGATTCTTCTACGAGCTCAATACTAAAGGGGTTAAAGCCGGACCCGAAATACTATAAGTTGTGTTTTATAAAGTTCGGCAGGTTTGCAATGATATGTATGATTGGTTCTGTTGATAGTGCTGATTGCGATTTGCGATCACAGGCCGGACCCGAAACATATATATACATTACGTTGTAAAGTTCCAGCGGGTCCGAAATAACATAGAGTGCTTATTTTATATGTACGTGATCTTGCCGATTGCGATGCGCGATAAGAGATGGACCCTAGAGTTGATATATAATGTGTTTAATAGCTCTGACAGGTACGCAAAGCTTCTATGCATATATGTTGGTTCCTTTGCCGATTGCGATTTGTGATGGAGGACCCAAAATATATATGTTTTATTGTAAAGTCCTGGCGGGTCTGCTATATCAAAATCCCTTCATATATATTTTATTTACGCAGTTTTATATGTATTTCTATTATAAAGGATTATAATAGAAAAGCCATACACGAAGCGTATACATATTATGATTTATAAACCCTGGAGGGTCCGCGATCATCGCATAACACTTTATATATATGTATATGGCATGCCGATTGCGATTTGCGATGAGCCAGATCCGATAGTTGATATATATTATGTTATATAAGTCCAGTGGGTCCGCAAGGCGTATGGAAAGGTAGATTTCAAGCTACAGACAGGTTTTCGAGCGAAGCAAAAACAGTAAATGGTTTTATTGGAGCTCACCTGATCCCACTTATCATTCGACATGTAGCAGACGGGTGGAGAGAGAAAACTTCCCATTTTAGGCAGGTATTTTCCAGGCTTATGTCCCACCTGAAATATTTATAAGTCGTCTGATACAAAAAGTGCAGATCTACAGTGGGGACATATCGGAAAACAGGTATGCCTCGATAGTTGTGTGGACCGTATTAAAAGCAGAAAAAGCATGCTTTATGGTATATTTTCATTATAAAAGGTATATAATAGAAAAGCACACATATAAAGGATTTACGCATAAGTCCAACACTTCCATAGTTATGCGGCTTAAGGGTGCGTAAAGTTAAGTTTTACAATGATATATTGGGATGAATTTGATTTGTGATGGAAGTCAATGGAGCACTAAACGGGCGAATTTGATAGGTTTATAAAGCAATATTAACTCTTTTAAATTTCGTATTAATCAAAGGTTCGTGTTAATCTCGCTATGTAAAGTGGAAAATCAGGATTAGAGCCAAAGCTGAAGAGGAAGGAAATCAGGTATGTTTCTTTGCATTTTGGCCAATCATAATTCCCATGTAAGCCTAGGATTACATTAACTAAATGCATTTCATTACGGCTAAAATGAATTAAGCATCATTAGGGCATTTACAAAGGAATTCGGCAGCGGATTAATGGAGCAAGCCAGAGATTATCCTCCCCTTCTAAATTCAGTTATGTTCTTGTTATTTCATGTTCTTTGAGGTGTCTTTTACCCTCTGTAAAATTCTGTAATAGTTTTTACTTCATATAGTTAGAAAAGCAGTTAAATATTTGGGTAGTTTTAGAAACCAATAACTGTTCACAATGTATAAAAACAGGAAAATTTACAAAGAAAGGGTTCGAACTTTGAAGAACCCAGAGACTAGGCCACTATATTCCTGATATAATTGTTGATTAATGAAAGAATCAGAAGTTGCCGTGAATTCTTGAGTATAATTTTGTAACCCTCTCTGTTATGTATCATCTTATGTTTTCTTCTTTCAAGTATAGTAATGAAGTTGCAGGTCTCTATTTGTTTATGTAGATAAAGTTAAAATTCCTTAAAGGAGTTCTCCTTTACTTGAAGTTTCCACCTTCCTTTCTAAGTTATTGATAATAGTTTCTGTGAAAGACCAGCATATTATCTTTAACTTCTCCAAGGGTCACAGATAGTAGTTTTTTTGTTAAGCAGCATATTGTCTATGATTCAGTTCTCATTTTCATAATTCTTCTAAGTGACAGATAATATTTTCTGTGAAAAATCAGCATATTATCTTTAACTTTTCCTTCAAGATTTCTTCATTCATCATTTGTATCTAGTGACAGATGGCATTCTGACATGTTCTAGTCATACATGTATTAAGAGTAAAAAACCAAGTCTTCAAGTCCTTCATTTGAGAACATAACTTATATCTAAGTGACAAACAATTGATAGTAAATAATATTTATTAATGTCTTAAGCACAATTTCCCTACAGCAAGGAAATTAGTTTCTTAAGGTACAACATTAATTGGCACCGTTGTCGGGGAGAGAAGACAAGAACACTTTTCCCTGTGTTTCAATATTTTCCTCTAGTTGTTCAATGAGGAGGAAATATTTGGTTGTTTTGAATCAAAGCAATAACTCTAGCTTCAAGAAGACCCCATACAAGATCAGACACTTCATAAAAGAAGGTTCAAGTTCTTTCAGATCCTGAAAGGCTAGTTTCTAGGAGGGTTGGAAGGTCTTAGATTCCAATTACACCAATTCCTATATTGTTTGCATCAGGGAGCAATTCACCTGAACATTCCTTTGATAAAGAGTCATCTTTTTCATCATCTTCATTTCAGGAACCTAACTATCAAAAGCAATCTTTAGAATCTGTTACTTTTTATTTATCTGCAATAATCATTCAACCTCAACGAATAGCCACATTACCACCTCTGCACACTCCATTTACTTCTAATTCAAGTTCCACATCTGTTGGTAATCAAAGTTCAATAAACATGGCAATACCTGCATTTGTGATGAATAGGTATGCACCCCTTCAACTGCCATAATTGTTTAATCAAATGCCATAGGATTACCTCAAAATTATTCCTCGTTTTTACAGGGGAAGATGAACAAACTACAGAGAATCATGTGTCAGTATTTTGCAATTTTGTAGACAGCCTAAACATTGAACATTTAGATGTTATTCTAAGACTTTTTGTTCAGTCCTTGGATGGAGAAGCAAGGAAATGGTTTAAAGGACTTCCTAATAATTCTATTCCTTCTTGGGAAGAGATGGAATGTTTATTCATCTAGAAATGGGGAGAAAAAAGAGACCATGGGTATTCATTAACAGAGTTTAATGCCATAAAGAAGAAGCCTGATGAAATTGTGGCCAAATTTGTCAGAAGATTTAACAAATTGTACAATAGTCTCCCAACAGAGATTAAGCCTCCTTTTGTTGGTGCAAAAATAACTTTTTGCAGGGGATTTTGAATCAAATTTTGGATTCACATTAAGGGAAAGAATAGCTCCAACCCTTGATCAATTCTAAACAGATGATTTAGATATAGAAGCGAATCTGGTGACTACAGGAAAACCACCAGAAACATAGCCTACCCAAGACAAGGGAAAGGCAAAGATAGAATCCTCTCAACATCAATCGTTGGAGGATATGTGCGATGTAATTAAAATTTTGTCAAATGAGGTAAATAAATTAGAGTTAGAAAATAAGAACACTCAGAGACAAACACAATATAATAATAACTTTAATCCCCAATACAGAAGATAGCCTTTGCAAATCTTGCAAAAGGAAAGGAAAGATCAAAACCAAATCCAAGCACCATTATATATAGAAGCAGATCCTGGTGAAGAACAACCTGAAGATCAAATTTCTACATTATATGCAGTAGATGAAGATGAACTTGGCATTGAAGTAGAAGAGTATGTGCATGATGAAGCAGATGTTATTCATGATGAAAATGAAATTGATGAATATTGGAAAAAATTCTCTGATTTTATGCAGGTTGAACTACATAAGAAATATGACCTGAGATCTAGGAAAAGATCAAGAAATCAAGAAAATGAAAGTGAGCAGCAAGTTTCAACTTCCTCACCCAAGGCAACTTCACAAGAATCTTAGCCTGCAAAACAAGCAAATAAAGAAAAGCAGCAATAAAATGCAAATGGCAAGACACAGATACTTCGAGGTGAGTCTTCACAAGATCAAGTTGGAAAAATTCATTTTGGAGAAACTTGTTTCAATTCCTCAAGTAATTCCAATCATGAAGAAAGGTGAAGATGAGAATGAAAAGACTGCTAAACAAGGTCACTTGTTTAGCCTTACTAAGGAGTTGGAAAAGGTAAGAATAGAAGTTCCCCTTACAGAATTGGCAAAAACACCTACTTATAAAAAGGAGATTGTTGAGTTTATTAATTTAAAAGAAAATGAGAGTATAAATGACACCGTAAATCTGCAGGAAGATAAACCAGTAGTGGTTTTTGGTCCACATGTAGAAGTAGATTCTTCAATACCTCCTTTTTATATTTCCCTACTGGTTCATGATTTCCTCCTACATAATTGTATGTTTGATTCGGGAGCTTCACATAATCTTATGCCTCTGTCAGTGATGAAGCAACTAAATCTACAAGTGACCAAACCAGATTTGTATTCTTTTGATTCGAACAAGGTCAAGTATCTGGGGATTATTAAGGATCTGGCAGTGTCACTAGCCCAAATTCCAGCTAGAAGCTTGGTCATGGATGTTGTAGTAGCAGATATTCCTGCTAGATTTGGAATGCTTCTATATAGGGTCTGGGAGGCTAAATTGGGAGGTGTTTTGAAACTAGATTTTACATATGTTTTCATACCGATTTTTGGTGGGGAGGAGAGGAGATTGTACAGAGAAACTAGGTTTTTAAAAACAATTACAAAAAATGGAGCAAGCAATTCACTTGTATATAGTCAAGAGAAGGATGACTTTGCTTGTTTCACACTGCATGATAATGCAGAGCTAGCTGAAGATAATCAGAAGTAACTTGCTTCAGCCAATGTAATTATAGAGCTGCAAACGGAAGAAGTGTGGAAATGATTCTTTGATGGATCTTATTCCAAGGAAGGAACATGTGTTGGTTTCCTTCTAATTGCGCCTGGAGGTAATATGTTCCCTTTTTCTTTCAAATTAGAGTTCGAGGCAACAAACAAGGTAGCGAAATATGAGTCCTTGATTATTGCTCTACAAACAACTAAACATATGGGAGTTAAGTCAATTTGTGCTTTTGGATATTCGAAGCTAATTATTAAGCAGATAAAAGATCACTTCCAAATAAAGCATCCTATGCTCTGAGCATACATAAATGAGGTATGGGATTTGATTGAAAATTTTTTTGAAGTTTTTAATATTCATTTCATTCCAAGAGATGAGAATAGATTGGCAGATTCATTGGCTTTGGCTGCGAGTATTTTCAAGCTTCCTATTAATCCAAGACTAAGATATGAGGTAGAAATGAGACATGGACCTTCTGTTCCTGATAATGTTAATAACTGGCAAGTTTTTTAGGATGAACAACAGATTAAGGAGTTTTTGACTATGGTTGAAGAGTTCTAGGGCACATAAATTGATCAGGATGAAGAAGAGACAACAGAAATTGCAGAAGCCAGTGGTTTAAAAGATTCAATAGCAAATCAGAAGATCTTCCAATTGAAAGATAATAATCTGCCAAAGGGACTTGTTCCTCTTGAAAGGATTTTTAATTCCAATGATGTGGTTGTAGTTTCGGGAAAAATTTCAGGGGATGAACATATTCAGGATCACAACATTGGAACTCAGGAGAATCCCAAGTTAGTCAAATTATATGGTGGAGTTTCACCTAATTTTCAAGAAAGATATATTAAAACCTATGATGCAAATATTATTCAACATAATATTCCTTTGAAGGAGGGAGTTAAACCTTACAAACAGAAGCTTAGACAGATAAATCCTTTGCTTCTACCATCCATTAAAAAGGACGTCAAGAAGTTGCTTGATGCCAAAATAATAGTCCCACTCAGGTATTTTGATTGGGTGGCTAATTTAGTACCTGTGAGAAAGAAAAATGGAGAAATAAGGTTGTGTGTGGACTTCGGAAATCTCAACAGGGCTTCTTTGAAAGATAACTATACATTGCCTAAAATGGATCATGTGCTGCAAAAGGTAACGAGATCTTTTATAACGTCAATGTTAGATGGATTTTATGGTTATAACCAGGTGGTTGCGAATAAGGAGGATCAGAAGAAAACAGCGTTCACAACTCCTTGGGGAACATTTATGTATGCCAGAATGCCTTTCAGATTGATGAATGCAGGTGCTACATTTCAAAGGGCTATGGACATTGCTTTTGTTGGAGATAAGTTTGTAGTAATATATTTGGATGATATTACTGTTTTCTCAAAGTCTGATGAAGAACATTTGGATCATTTGAAAAGTACTTTTGATAAATGTAGAAGATTTGGACTTTTCTTAAACCCCAAGAAATCCATTTTTGCTCTGGAAGAAGGAAAACTATTGGGACACATTATTTCCAGAGAAGGAGTGAAGATAGATCCAGCCAGAGTACAAGATGTGTAGAATGTTGGGTGTGGAGCATGATTATTTAGAGGTCTTTGTTTCAGCAGGATGTATACCCCAGGGAGTTTGTACACCCCTCTTGGC
>APFE031707075.1:0-13325 GCA_000404065.3 Pinus taeda | reverse complement strand
GGCCCTAGGCCTCTCTACTTATACAAATGAAGCTACCAATAGCTTCCTTAAAATCAGGGAGGCTTGGCTCCCAAAACTCGAGATAATCATCAATCATCCTCCACTTGCTTGGCTGCCTTCTAGTGCATGATTCGATTGCTTGTACTCCGAGCTGAATGAAGGGGAATTCGAAGTGAGGAGTAATAAATGAGGGGGATTCCCTCCTATAAGTCCTCTCCTTTGTCCACTTCGAGTTATTGCTGCCATTTTTTGACTGGATCCTTGACTTTGACCTAGAAATTCATCAATAATTTTCATTAAACACATGTTAGACCACATGGCATCATAACTAACTCAACTCACTCTATAAGAATAAATATAATCAGAAAATCATACAATAAGCTAAGAGAATGGTTGATTTGACTAGGTTAGGAGGTAAAATGAGCCCATATAATTACCCATTTATGAGGCTCATCAACCTCAATGAGGCAGGGGATGCATACCCATACCTGTCGAGATAACTTAGTACAAAAATAATGGTTCGCCCAGAAATATGACACTAAGCAATAAAGTACATGTTGAGTGGTACATGACATGCTTGCATAACAGAGCCAGAAAATAATACAATGTATCCCATACACATAATGCAACTGGTAAAACATGAGCTAGGACTGAATACAATAATATCTAAGTACATGAGATATAAAGCCCCTTCCCTCAAAAAATGGGTGGGAGGGAGGGTAGAACAACTAGAGAAGCCCTACTAAACAAGGAAGGACTCTATAGAACTCAATGGATCATCTTGAGGAGACGTGCATGCTATGAACACTATGATAGGTAGGAACTGAACCCATCAACTCTGCAGAAATGCATATGAGGCTATAGCATAGTAGATATGCATCTGGGAATATGGGGGGCTACCTGAAGGGCCACCCCCTCATGAGATCTGAAACATCTCACACACACCCAGGAATCACTGGTACAAGCTACTGCATCACTGGACCATCAAGTATATGGATCATGAACATGAAATGACCAATGAAAAGGGAAATAATGAGACCCTCTGCTCGATCCAAGGCGTCGAACAACAATGGAATCTGGAACCAAGATACGCCGCATTCTAGGTTGTTCTTCTGGAATAAATGAGTTGATTTCGACAAAATAGGGCTGACGGTAGATGAGGCAATGAGTAACCTCAACTAAAGCATGAGGGAAAATAGTAATGTGATTGATGGAATGACATCAGGGATAATGGTGAAAAGGGGACTGAGGGACAAACAGACGACTACCCTTGTTAGAGCATAAAGTGCATGGTTGACCTAGCAGCAACTAACTCAACTCCGAAGGGGATGGGGATAGTATGACTAGAGGCCAAAAATGAGCAACAAAGGATGAATGGTATTCAAATATGGATGGAATATTGTGAGATGAGATGATGGGACATGAAATAGACTCCAAGGATGCAAGGGTGATTCATCCCAGATGCTCTGAACAAGGGTGACTCGATGACACTGCCACACAGACTAGGCCTAATGGGAACCATGAAAACATGAGTAAATGATGGTTACTCATGACGAAGATCAACATAGTACGACAAGTATTAAGAGGAGGTGGACCTACAAGTGTCTCTTTATAACGAAATTCAATTTTAAGAGGCAACAAAGTGAACTTACATGGAAAAATGGTTTCCTGGTGAAGTGTCAAATCATAAAAAATTGAGGAAGATCCATTATAGAGCTTTCCAACGATGTTGACAGTTCGTCAAACAAAGCTATAGTTTAGACACAATGGGCAATAGAAAAATTGTGGGTTTTCCTATAAAAGGGTGTTTTCCCTCCAATTTGGATTATTTTCTAAGTGAGATGTGGTGAATTTGAATAGGAGGAAAATGCCCTAAATCTTGTGGAGATCGTAGTGGACAAACCAACCTTCAGAATTAGGATCTGCGACTTTCAGGTAGGTGGCCTTACTCATCCCTTCAATTTCATTGGTTTCTTTCCTGATTTTTGCCACCTAGAAGCTCCCTGAGAGACCCTTCCCCTTTCTCACGGTTGCATCACACTTTCTGGGTCCATAAGTGCGATCTGGCTCGCAGGAAACAACTGGAAACATGCGATCTTCACACTTTTTGGGCTGAAAACTGCAATTTGTGGCTGGAGGAAGGGTTGGCCTGCTAGCTTGGTGGGGGTTGTAGGTTGATCAGTGTAGTTGGTTTTTTTCTTTTCTAAACTGACAATACATGTGGTGTTTTGAAGATATGGCAGAGCTAAAAATCAACTAGCATGAATGAGACTTGGATACTCTTCAATCCGAGATCCAGGGGGATCAGGCGGTTCGAGGGGCATTGGCTCATTATGGGATTCTCAAGTTGGTAGATAATCCACTGATGCGGTCGGGTGAGCCCTTGCTATCGAGAATTGTGAGCTATTGGGATCCAGAATAGGAGATATTTTTCATGCAAGGGCACAAGTTCAAGCTCACATTACAGGATATTTACTTTTTGACTACACTGCCTCCCCTTGGAGTGGTGGGGGATATTCATCTGTTGTTACATCATGGGAGAACATTACTGAGTTCGTGGAGTGCCATTGTCGATGAGGTGTTCATGTCAAGGTCACAACTATCTTGCTTGTTGATCTAGAGAGGATAGAGACACAAGTTGTTGCCATAGTTGTGCTACAGGTCTTGGGAAGCCAGGCATTCCACCACATCACTGGAGGGTAGATGATGTTAGTTGAGAGTGTTTTGGCCAGGACCTACTATGGGTGGGCCCAGATGATGCTGTCGTCAGTGAAATGGAAGTTGATTCCTTGTAAGAGACAAGTGAATCATGACTATGCTTTTGGTACAGTACTATGTGTGTTCTTTTTTGAGAACATACCCAGTATTTATCCTCATGTACAGATCTAAGATGGGGGCCCACAGGAGCCCAGGATGCACCACTGGGGGTAGCTACTGTGGAGAGGAGGAGGAGGGGGAGTCGGAAAAGTGTTCTAACTCGATTTTTTTGCACATTGGGACCAGATGCCCCTTTACATTGACAACTACCCTTATAGCAGGATGAACTATCAGGGGGATATTGACTTGTCACTTCTGCCCGGGCGAGCATGGGGAGCAAACGGTAAGTGTTAAGTTGTTATGTTTTATGGTGCATTTTATATTTTTGTCACATGTGGTAATGAGTATGAAACATGATGTATGCAAACATAGAATTGGTGAAGCCGGTAGGATATCTAGGCCAAGCCATAGTGTCTGGGGTTGCAGATCAGGGAACATCATCATCATAGCAAGGTCAAGAGGATAATGCATTGCTTGTTGATTTGCATCGTAGGTTTGATGTATTCTTGACCGGGGTTTCAAAGCGTGGATGGCACGACTTAGAGGATCGGTACCTAGATGAGTGCATTGGTCTTCTCTGAGAGTGGCAAGGTATCGTGCAATGCGTGGCGATGTCAATAAGTCTGTGATCTACGTGCTAGTGGAGAAAATCCTTTGGCTTGGCTCTATTGGATATGCCTTGTGGGCTGATCCCTTTGATTGTGATTTTTGTAACATGCTATGGGCTTGTATATGGTTTAAAGCTATTTTCCAAATCTTTTGTGGTACTAGTATGACTATTCATTTTGTAGATGATGATGGTTTGCCATTTGTGTGGTATCTTCATCTATAGCTTTGATAAATGCTAATTGAAGTGTTTGAATGGTATCAGATAGTGATTTTGGGGTCTAGGCGCTTGACTGAAATTAATGATTTCACATTCAGGTATGAGTAACTTCGGTGGTAGATATTTTCTGAAAAGACTTGGTTATGCACATGATACACACCATCCAATTACATGACAAGTAGCAAGGAATATAAATGAACATGAGGTTGATGGATGCGATGTGTGAGGGCCTTTACTGGCAGTTCTATCATTGCATCATATTCCACTTGATTATTGGTTGTATATCCTATGACAGTCTGTTTGGTATGACTAACTTATTTTAGGGGGTGAAGGCTCAAGTTGCCGATGTTAGATTCTGTGTGAAGCAACTGGTAGCATCGGTATGGCTAGTGTACTATGTAGATGATGGATCCTGTTATCACTTAAAACCATAGTTCACCTATGTCCAAAGATTCATATAAAAAAAAAATTTTGTTTTAAGTCAATAGGTTTTTAGGTGTGTCACTTTGAAATTAGTTTTCCAAAGGTATTGATGTGAGTCCTTGTAAAAAACCGTTAGATACCATCTCTCATAGCATGTCTTGTCTTGATTGCATCATTCTGATTTTGCACAGTTTCGCAGCGCGATATGATTGGCTAGTTTAGCTGCGCAATCATTTTTCCACCTTTCCGCAGCATATCATTGAGCAGCCATTTCGTAGCGCGGTATGTCATTTCATAATTACCTGCGCTACGAAATCGGGGATTCGGGGTTTTTCTGCAGCATATTTCCTTGAAATGTCAAATCTCGGGAGGTGAGTCATTAGAACCGTTCATATGTGTCAGTCGACGTCCTCTCCAGGTCATGATAGGATTCATTCCGCCATCAGATATAGGATCACACACATGTCAATTATTTCAATAAATCTTATGAGGTATGGTAGTGTAATTATGTTTATTCATGATGCATTAACGTGCCTGTTCTATGATGAGCGTTTGAAAAAACACAAGGAAGCCCGAATTCTCATTTAAAAAGAGACTACTGCAAGCGAGCCTGCATTCCGAAGCCGAAGTTGTTGTGTAAATTTGATTTGCTGATTAAGTTCTCTGTGTAAGAATTTTTTGAGCGAGATGGAGAAAAGAGAGCATAGATCCGGGAGATGTCTGAGAACCGAACCAGAAGGACTTGATCTCACGCTCAAAGATGAAGGTGTTGCACGAGCTTTCAAACAGGCTGGTTGCTGGAGGTTCTGTGAGAAATTGAAGGGCGGACACACAGAGGTAACTAAAGCCTTTGCACTAAATTTCAGTGGTTTGAATTCTAAGGTTGCATTACTAGAGTTCCCTGTGTCTCCGCAAGCTATTTCTGTTGTCACCGAAATTCCAAGAAGTGGTCAGGAATGGTTCAAGAATTATAAGTTTGACATGACTCCATGTAAGGAGTTTCTGAAGGATCAATATGCAAACGAGGACCTTACTAAGGCGGTCCCAGGTATTATATTAAAGAGCATTATGCTCTGCTCCTCACAGCCATTCAGAAATACCTCACATGCGAGGGAAGGTACACTAAAGTTTACTCTTACCACTTCAAACTTTTGCTACATTTCACAGGGAAGGCGTCCATAGACATCCCTTTTTATTTATTTAGGAGTCTTGGTAAAATGTGCGACAAAGTTCAATTCAAAAGGGATAATTATGAGACTTCTCTTTTCCATCATGGTTTAATTAAGTTATTGGTGTTAGATAGCTTGCATAAAATCGGTAGGGATTGGGACTCTTTTATTTTCATGTCGGGTTTCCAAAGCAAAACAGGTCTTACCCCATTACCAGACAGGGAAAAAGAAGGAAAGATTCAAGAGCCTACATTGGCTGAGCCTAAGAAGCAGGCTAAAGACCGAAAGAAACCAAAGCATAAGCCAAGGCAATCAGAGAAGCCCGTAGTCATAAAAGAGACACCCAAACCATCCAAGGAGAAGATCAAATATCAGAAAGTTGCATCAAAGCCAAGTAGAGTTGCTCAAGAAACCAGGATCAGAACTAGAAGCCAGCTAAGCAGAGAAAAAGGAAAGTCAATTGCAGTAGAAGACAGCCCCATGTCAAAGGCTAGTCTAAAGGATTTGCTGGAGGAAATTGACTTTGAACAAGCCACATCAGTACAGGTGGAGCCTTTGCCAATTGACCTAACCCAGTCATCCCCTGATAGCTCCAAGAAATCAAAAGCCTCAAAAAGGCTAAGATTTGAGGAGGCTGGAAAAGAATTCATGGTCAAGCCTCGAAGGCCAATCACTAGGAGACAAACCCAAGCAGCGGAACAAGTCCAAAAAGATGAGGAAACTGCCAAGGTAACAACAAAAGAAACTAGACCATTGCCTAAGGCAGAGAAGGCAGAGAAGGCAGAGAAGGCAGAGAAAGCAGAGGAAACCAAAAGAATAATCTATACCAGAGGACAGGCCAAACAAAGAGGAAAGCAGATAGCTCAGGCAGAAAAAACAAAGGAGAGCAGAAAGAAAGATGTGAAGGAAAAAGCTCCTATGGTCAAGAAAGACAAAACCTCATCTACAAAGGAGAAATGGGAAGCAGCTGACAAAGAAATGGCTGATTTAGAAAAGACAGTATCAGAGATTGCAGCCATGGAGAATGAACTTGCAAAGCTAAAGGCTCATCTAGGCAAGTTAGCTGCTAAATAAATTGAAATTGTTTAAATGTCAAATGTTGCTCCAAGTTTTGTTTATTTTTCTTAAGTTAATTAATTTTTGAGGCATGTATAAAAGGAAGGCAAATTAGTAATTTTGGAACCAAGGGTGAAGCTGTAACAGTCAAAGTAATAGAAGAAATTCATTGAAGACTGTGATTTTGCAAAGAACAGCAGTTTCGTAGCGCGCTATGAAACTGCTGTAGGTGACTGTTTTTAAAAGAAAATTCAAAAATGATGCTGAGGTCATCAAATTTTGTGAAGAAAGGCTTCGAGGATAGGAAGGAAATCATAAATGGTTGCCAAAGCCTTCAAAGAATGACAAATGTAAATCTTGTTGCATAAAGGTGAAACTTTTTTGTCTTTTCTAAAGTTTTCATAAAGTATCTTTATGACCGGAAAATTAGGGTTTCTGGTAGGGTTACCAGAATTTTGAGTTAAACACCTGGCAGTGTCCATAAAGCGTCCAGATTATCAGTCATAAGGTGTTATTGCATGGTCATTAAGGTCATTGTACAGCTTCAAGCACATTTTGTTGGAAAATAAACATGGATTAAAGCAGGGACCGTGAAAACAGAGGATATATCTTCATCAAAGGCTGAGTCAGCAACACTGTTGGAATCCAAGGCAGCCAGTTCAGTGAATGCTCCTCAAATATATTCCAGCCACTACAGGAAAGGCACAGGTTTCAAAGATCAGGAGAGAATCATGCACACGAGGAGATGGTAGTAGAGTTTGATTAGAAATAGGACTCTATTGTATTAAAAGCACAATACCTCTGTATTTAATAAGTTAGTTTCAATATGGATAAGGTAGTTAATCATAGGTTTTCGAGCTCCCCTCATGCTGGAGGAGGAGACTCAAGATAGCTTAATTTTGTTTCCTATATATAGGAAAAACTCTGATGTATCAAGGGTTGGAGATTTTTGATCAAAAAGACAGAGTTTTCATATTGGTGTATGTAAAGTTTCTTTCCACAGTAATAGAAAGCATATTGTTTCTTCCCAAGATTCATCTTGTGTCTCAAATGTTCAGAATGTATGTGGTTTTGGTTCTATTCATCTTGTTTTACAGTTCACTAGACATGCAATCACTCTGAATTCATCATTGATGCTCAGACTTCCTGTGTATGTCTTGTTGAGTTGAAGTCCTTCTTGGTAAATGTTTTGAACAGTGAGACATTATATGCCTTGGTTTCTATGATTCAGTAGTTGCTTGTTTACTGTAGAAATGTATGACTCCATGAACCCAATGGGAGAAGCCTTGATTTTGTTGTTCCAACCAGCTTAAAATTTATTCACTGTTTTAAAGAGTTAGCCATCTTTTTGCCCTTAAATGCATATCAAAATCTGTGAGAGAGCCCTCTCTGACTAAGGAGGCTAAACCTTAGTCTAAAGCCTGGTTTGAAACAGTTGCATGAGATCTCACTAAGTAGCAGCCTTTAGTGTATGATTTTGTGACAACAGAAGGAAAGGCTGGCTTCCCTCCTGAAATGTCCAAATTTCACTGGGAATCTTCTCAACCTGTAGCTAGACCAAGTCCATATGAGCAGCCTGTGAAAGGAAAAGATCGAATTGTGATCAATAAGCTACCTTTGAGCAAGAAAGGCATTGAAGCTTGAGGACTTGACTAAGCAAGGAAATATTTTGTGAAGGTTGGTAGGGAGGCTCCAAAAGAGGCTAAGGAAACATTTTGGAGGGTGGTTGTAGCTACTACAATACTTGGCAACACACTAGTAGAACTCCAGCTCTCTGAATGGACCTTGTTCGTGAGAAGCAAGTCTAACACCTCCGGAAGTATTTTTCAATTCTTAGATCATTTTGGTTTAACACTAACTCTATTGTAAGATGTAGCATCTTCTAGACTCTTGGTTGATTGTCACACATTCCAAGCCAAGGCAGCATAGTTGTTTCGATTAGGGTTGAAGGGTATATAGTTGCACAAGCAGTATAGTCATCAGAGTCTTAGTTTCATCTCTGGTGTTCTTCCACTATCAGCAGGCTTGGACAGTACCCTGGTGGAGTCACATAGGAACACAAGCATGGCTCCACTGCCAACGAGCCTGGTTAGTACCTCGACATAGTTACTTGCATCACCTCCCTGCATAAGAAGCTTTTCTCTTCTTTTGCTTTATTCATTTTAAATTTTGAATTTTTTGACTTTTGACTTTTTTCATTTTTCATTTTCACTATGCATATCACTTATTCATTTCAAAGGTGGAAGAGGGATCCCAACTTATTAAGAGAAGAGGAGGTTGTTCTAGCAGAGAAGTATTTTATTATATCTTTGACATGCCTGTTAAGGTTTTCCCCCTCACCTTACTTTACTTGACTAAGCTGACAAGGGTTAACCCAAAAAAAATCAACTAGAGAAGGTGACACTAATTAGCATGCAAGCATTGTGTTTCCACCAAGGTTCACTTCAAAGAGTACGTATTTTCCTTCGACGTATCATGGACTAAGAGTAACAAGTTCATCATATAGAGGCAAGATGATAGATAACCAAGTAGTCATAGTTGTACAAGCACTCTTGTACTTTACCCAACTCGTTTCATGAGTCACACATGGTTTCATGCAAACTAACCTACAAATGCACATAATAAACAACAAAGAAAAGCAAGAGCAGAAGTGCAAATGAAAGCGAAACAAGTAAACAAAAAAGCAAGAAAACAAACAAGCAAATAAATAATGTAAGCAAGCAAGCATGCAAGTGAACAACTGAAAGAAAACACTACTCCTACTCCTACACTAACGGTGCACGGACCTGATCACATGTAGTGATACTTCCACTGTAGCCATTGGTGCATTGGTAGACCCATGTGAGTGAAGGCGTGGTCCGTGAGTAACCCAGTTGTGCGGACCAACATCCAAGAAAGATATGAAATTGAAGATAGTGACACTTTGTGTTTCGAAGTTCCCATAGGAAATAAGTGAATGCATGTGTATGACAGACAGTCCATGGACTTATAATGGTGTTGTGTGGCACTACATGCAACTTTGAAGAAAAAGAACACTCTTGACTAAGACATGCAAGAAAAAGAAAGAAACAAAGATAACTTGCATCTCACATGAGTGCTTGCAATGTAAGACTCCTCCAATGAATGAGCAATGGGATCATGTGGTTCGAGTGGAGGAAGTGTGATCTATGTGTGAGATGGATCTTCAATGCATACAGATGAGTGTTGAGGAGCATTGGGTGATTGAATAGTTTCATGATCGGAAGTGAGACTAACCCCAAGAGAGTGAGGACCTGACACAATGATCAACTCAGGCTAAAGTGCCTCAACAGTCTTGGGTGTCTCAACTTCATCATGAAGTGGATCATCATAAACTAGTGGTTTCAAAAGATCGACTGCGATAGATTCATGATCATGATAAAAAAATGGAAGAAAATGCATCAGGACTACCATGATCAGAAAAATAAATGAATTCTTCAGCATCCTCGTGATCAAATGAATCAAACAAAGTGCTAGATTAAAAGTGAATGAACTCATCGTCTATGTTTCTGGAAAAGACAGATGAAGGATCAAGTGGATCTTCAATGAATACGTATCCTCTCCATTGTCAAATGATGGAATAGCATCCGGTGAGTCTTGGAGTGATCAACAATGGGTGCATCCATAGATGAAGACATGCATACAAAATCTTGGATGGCAAGTTCATCAAAGAAGCTAGGAAGGAACGGAGGGGGCTCAGATGGAAGGTGACACTAATTAGCGCGCAAGCGTTGTGTTTTCACCAAGTTTCACTTCGAAGTGTACATATTTTCTTCGATGTATCATGGACTAAGAGTAACAATTTCATCATACAAAGGCAAGATGAAGAATAACCAAGTAGTCATAGTTGTACAAGCCCTTTTATGCTTTACCCTTCCCATTTCATGATTCACACATGGTTTCATGCAAACTAACTTACGAAAAATGAAATAAACAACAAATCAAAGCAAGAGCAGAAGCGCAAATGAGAGTGAAACAAGTAAACAAACAAGCAAACAAACAAACAAGAAAATAAAACATGTAATAAAACAAGCATGCAATCAAACAATTGAAAGAAAACACTACTCCTAATCCTACACTAACACTGCATGGGCCTAATCACATGAACTGATACTTCCAATGCAGCCATTGACACATTGGTAGACCCATGTGAGAAAAGGCTTGGTCCGCGAGTAACCCAGTTGTGTGGACCGGCACACAAGGAATATATGACAGTGAAGACAGCCACACTTCGTGTTTCAAAGTTCGCACATGACATAAGTGAGTGCATGTGCATGAAGGATAGTCCATGGACTTATCATGGTGCTATGTGACACTACATGCAACTTTGAAGCAAAAGCACACTCTTGACTGAGACATGCAAGCAAACTAAAGAAACAAAGATAACTTGTGTCGAGCATGAGTGCTCGAAATGTAAGACTTCTCCAATGCATGACCAACATGATCATGTAGTTCGAGTGGAGGAAGTGTGATTTGTGTGTGAAATGGATCTTCAATGCATACAGATGAGTGTCAAGGAGCCTTGGGTGATTGAAGAGTTTCACGGTTAGAAGTGAGACTAACCCCAAGAGAGCGAGGACCTTACATAACCATCATCTCAAGATGAAGTGCCTCAATAGTCTTGGGTGTCTCAACTTCATCATGAGGTAGATCATCATAAACCTATGGCTTTGAAAGATCAACTATGATAGATTCATGATCATGATAAAAAATGAAAGAAAATGGATCACGACTGCCATGATTAGAAAAATCAATGAACTCTTCGGCATCCTCATGATCAAATGAATCAAATAGAGGGGTAGATTAAAAGCGAATGAACGCATCCTCTATGTTTCTAAAAAATATAGATGAAGGATCAAGTGGATCTTCAATGAATAACTTATCCTCTCCGTTGTCAAATGATGGACTAGCATCTAGTGAGTCATGTGAGCGATCAACAATTAGTGTATCCGTAGATGAAGACACACATACAAAATCATGGATGGCAGGTTCACCAAAGAAACTAGGAAGGAATAGAGGGGACTCGAACAGAAGGTGACACTAATTAGCATGCAAGCATTTTCTTTACACCAAGGTTCACTTTGAAGAGTACATATTTTCCTTCTATGTATAAAAAACTAAGAGTATCAAGTTCATCATATAGAAGCAAGATGACAGATAACCAAGTAGTCTTAGTTGTACAAGCCCTCTTGTACTCTACCCATCTCATTTCATGAGTCACACATGGTTTCATTCAAACTAACATACAAATGAATGAAATAAACAACAAAACAAAGTAAGAGAAAAAGCGCAAATGAAAGCGAAACAAGTAAACAAACAAGAAAGCAAACAAAGCAGGTAAGAAAACGAGCATGCAAGAAAACAAATGAAAGAAAACACTACTCCTACTCCTACACTAATGGTGCATGGGCCTAATCACGTGAAGTGATACTTCCAATGTAGCCACCAATGCATTGGTAGACCCATGTGAGTGAAGGCTTGGTCCGCAAGTAACCGAGTTGTGCAGACCAACATACAAGAAAGATATGACAGTGAAGACAACCACACTTCGTTTTTCGAAGTGCCCATAGGACATAAGTGAGTGCATTCATATGATGGACAGTCAATGGACTTATCATTGTGATGTGTGACACTACATGCAACTTTGAGACAAAATCACACTCTTGACTGAGACATGCAAGAAAACGAAAGAAACAATGATAACTTGTGTCGCGCACCTATGCTTGCAATGCAAGACTCCTCTAATGAATAAGCAATGGGATCATGCAGTTCAAGTGGAGGAAGTGTGATCTGTGTGTGAGATGGATCTTCAATGCCTACAGATGAGTGCTGAGGAGCCTTGGGTGATTGAATAGTTTCATGATCAGAAGTGAGGCTAACCCCAAGAGAGCGAGGACCTGACATAACCATCAACTCGAGCTAAAGTGCCTCGACAGTCTTGGGAGTCTCAACTTTATCATGAGGTAGATCATCATAAAATAGTGGCTTTGAAAGATAAACTATGATAGATTCATGGTCATGATAAAAAATGGAAGAAAACGGATAAGGACGCCATGATCAGAAAAATAAATGAATTCTTCGGCATCCTCATGATGAGATGAATCAAAGAGAGGGGTAGATGAAAAGTGAATGAACTCAGCCGTTGTGTTTCCGGAAACGATAGATGAAGGATCAAGTGGATCTTCAATGAATATCTTATCCTCTACATTGTCAAATGATGGACTAACATCCGGTGAGTCCTGCAAGTGATCAACAATGGGTGCATTCGTAGATGAAGACACACATACAAAATCATGGATGGCAGGTTCACCAAAGAAGCTAGGAAGGAAGTGAGGGGCCTCAGATGGAAGGGAGTCATCATTTGCTGAGTGTTGATGTTCAATCTCCCACTCATACTCTTCATGAATGACAATGAATTTTGGTTGTGCAACACCAACTTCGTCAATGGGTTGTTCCTCTTTCACAACAAGTGAAGAGTCCAGAATGAACAAACACAAGACAACATCATTTGGAGGAACATCTCGGTACAAAGACGGAGGTCGAAGAAAAGAATGAATATGGGAACTCAAATCATTCACAACCAACTCTGCATGAAAAATAAGTGGAGTGATGTTCGGAGGGTGTGAAGAATGAATAGATGTGCGAACATGATCCTCAGTATAACTGGGAGATGGTGGAATTGTTGAATGAAAGGGAGGTGAACAGTCCATTGAGACAATGCCTGCTCCCACATGGGATTTTGCAGTTCCATCAACGAAGTGTTAAAAAATGGCAACAAGAAATGCTAAAAATATGTTGAAAAGTGTGCAAAAAGAAATGCTTGTTGAGATTGCAACAAGATGATGGAGCTTAGTGAAAAGAGTCGCCTTCACTAAGTGGGCCCGCAGGCTATTTTTGGCGCAAGTCTATTTTTAGACTATGTCTATTTTTAGACATATGGATCATGTCTATGGATTGCAGGTTGTTGTTTATGGATAATTGATCAAGTTGGGAAAAATAGATGGACTTCTATTTTT
>APFE031707073.1:75660-99058 GCA_000404065.3 Pinus taeda | reverse complement strand
AATGACCAAGTCCTGAGACTATTCTTTTTCCTTACTATCTAGCTTTACAAGTGTATAAAAGACATGAGATACATATGGAATAACTGAAAACACAGGCGAGATAAAGAGTCATGAAGAAAACTTATTTGAACCACGTAATGCACACGAATCATGCCACTTTGAGCCACACACCATCAAGAGATCAATAGACCAACATCATTGAAGAAATCCCACTGCCTTTGTATTAAACTCTCTGAAAGTTTACAATATCAGAGTTACAGAGAAGATATCAGGAGAATTTCTTACATCCGGAGTCCAACCCCTCTCAACAAATGCGAGGGTCAATATATAGAGTTTACATACAAAAATATCTCAGGAATGGAGTCATCTGAGAGGAAAATATCTCTTACACTTGTACAGAGATAGTAGATGCGAAGTTATTACAAGTATAAATGATAGTAAAAGCCTTTAGCTGCTGTCAGGATAGCCTTTTGTCCTTTGAGTACTGCGGACTTAACTGCGCTGCTTTTTCATAAATGAAGCATTGAAGTGCTTTGTTACTTCTGATTTTCTGTATCTTTCTTGACTCTGCCACCTGTACCTGCTGATGTTGCTGCTGATGCCGAGTACCTGTACTGAGTTGGCTCAGTGTCTTTATGCTGGCTGACATGGCTTTGTCCACCTGTAGATGCAATGTGGACTGTACTGCTGCAAAAAGGTTTTGCTTGCTCAGCCTTGGTTCAAAAGTAGTTGTATCAAGTCCTGCCAAGTGTTTGGAGGAGGAAGCTGGTGCCTCAAAATAGACCCTATGGTCTCATCAGCTTCTGTGTATTTATAAAAATCGGGAGGCCTATCAAATAAATGTGCTACCTCATTTTTAATAAAAAACAAATTGTCTAATTTATCAAAAAGTGTCTGTCCTGTTAATGGGCCTGCTGTAGATGACCCAGGAGCCTCAGCAATCTGCATGGCTGAAAAAGTGCTTATTCTTTTAATGTACTTCTCATAAGAGAGAAGCTTTCCTGATTCTTCCAAGCTGGGAAGCCCTCTGTCCTGTAGGGCTGTAAACCTGTTCTGGAACTTGTGTATATCTGCTTGCATATCATGGACCTTCCTGTCCAGGGTGTGAATTAGGTTTTTCATTGTGGTGGTCCTTTTGATTAAGGAAATGGTTTCAGTTCTGTTAGAAATTCCCATTTTTATTAGCTAAGAACCATTCCTGTAATTGAGGACTTCAATCATCTTGGGGGCAAGGTCAGCCATGTCTCCTAGAGCATTTCTTGCTCTGTACAGTTCTTTCTTTGCCTTGCCAATGAGTCCTATCTGCTCATACATAGCATCAATGTACTCCCATTGGTTGGTGATTGATTGTCCAATGGCAGTCCATATCACCTGCTTGATTTCTGCTGTCACTTTATCAAAACTGAGCTGCTTTTCCAGCTCTGTGATTGTCTTCCTTAGGGCTTTTACTTCCCTCTCCCTCTCAGCCACGTTTTGCTTAGATTTGTCATATTTCTCTTCTAACTTGGCTAAGCTTTCCTTGGCTTTATTGAGGTCTGTCATCTGAGCCTCTAGCACCTGAATTTCTTGTCTTAATTTCTGCATATCCAGGCTCTCGGCCTGCTCTTTTGGTGGTGCTGCAGTGGATGGCTCTGTTGTAGCTGCTTCTGTTGTGGCTTGGGTTGTTGTAGCTGGCACTGTTTCTGCTGCCTGCTTTGGAGGGATGTCTTCTTTAGGGGTCTCCTCTAGGTTTATTACCTCTGTGGGTGGTTTAGAAGACTGTCCTTGTTCTCCCCTCTGTATAGCTGCTTCTAAGGTATTCTCAGTATCTTGCAGCTTTTGTTGGGTCTCCACCAGTTCCTTGTACAAGTTCATAAGCAGGGCAGTGATATCCTTGTCTCTTCTTTGTTGGGCTACTTCATCTGTCTGCGGATGTATGGTTGGTGGGATCTTCATCTTCTTTTTTATTGCAGCTACATCTGCATCCCTTAGTTTAAGGACCTCCTGAATGGCCTTAACATCATTGGGATCATGCCCGAATTCTATGATAATGTCTTCCAGGGCCTTGATTCTATTGTCCTTGGCTTGAGAGGATGCCCTCTCCAACTCAAGCTGTGATGCTGTGTTGTTCAGGCTGTTCTGCAGCCTATAATTCACCAAGGTCTTGTCTGCCAGGGTGGCATAGACCATCTCACCCGTTTGCTTATGCAGCTCGATCTGGTCCATAGGGTGGATGTCTCTTGCAAGGACTTCTAAGTTTGTCCTTATGTAGTCTGCAGTTGATTGAGGTCGCTGCTCTGTGGGAGTAAAATGACTCATAGTCAATTTAGCCTCATGTATATCATAGGCAGCCATAAGCCTCTGTTGATTTGATGGAGCCATGTTTAGTAGGTAGTTGTATAGTTTGATTTTTAGTGGCTCACTCCTCCTCTTAGCATCCTTGAAGAAGTCTTTGATGCCTGCAGTTTTTCTTCTATCTTGCCCTGAGGAGCTGACCTCCCCCAGTGCTGTCCTGTCCTGCTCTTGGTGCATTGAGCTGGCAGAGGCCTCAAAGCTTTGTATTTCCTCTTCTCCAAATGCATTTAGCCTTTGCCTTTTTTCTGAACCTTCTGTGAGAGGGGTCTCCCTCTCCCTTTTCCTGCTGATGTCCTCCTTTAGAGGGGTTTGGAGGTCTGAAGGGTCAACCCTAGATTCTTGTCTAGGAGGCGCCATGCTGGTTGTTTCCTCTTGGGTGGCTGCCTGGCCGCGGCCTTCTCCTTTTTGCTGTTCCTGGTCCTGTTGATCAGTTTCTTGCTGATTTTGTTGCTGCTGCTCCTGCTGGCCCTGTTGGCCCTCTTACTGCTGCTCCTGCTGGCCCTCTGTTTCTTTCATTACTTTGCCCTTTCCTTTGTCCTGCCCTTGCTTTGAAGTTTGTGCTGCCCTTTCTTGTGTTGCAGTTGAGGATGTTGGCACTGTTGTCTGAGGACTGGGTAGGGTAGGCACCTGAGAAGGACACTCCAAGTCAGCCATTTTTAATAAATGTATCCTAGCCCTTTCATTTAGTTCTTCTTGGGTCAGGGGCTCTATCAAGGTGTTTTTCTGCCATTTTGGCTGGTTTGCATGTCTTGTTATGAGGATCATGTTATGATGCTCATAACTGGAGAGTTTGTATTTCAATCTCCTCTTGGATATGAAACCATTGGGGTCATATGGTTTCCACAGGAAGCTATATGTTAGGCCCAGGTGTTCCAACATTCTCTCTGCCTCCTTCCATCCTTCTCTTTTATTTAACACAATATGCCCGAGCTGGTTTTTAACTTTGAGTTGGGCCTTCTTGCCCCTTCCTGAAAAATGGACCATATCAACATAGGCAAACTGTCTGAAATACTCCAGGGCAAAGAGCCTCATAGGCACAAACCTGGGTAGCCTCAATGGTCTTAGCTCACAACTATATATTCTGATTACAGTGTGATGCTGGTAAAAGTACCAGTCCCCTATGCTGTAAGCAGTGGATAGTTGCAGTATCCTCTTCATTTCCTCAGTGAGTCTTGGAGGAGATTCTTTCAAAAGCAGGGGCATGGCTGGATGGATGAATGAGTCTATAAACTCACAGTATGTGTAGGGTGAGCATTTATGGAAGATGGAGCTCCAGTATACAACCGATCTTGGATTACCTGCTGCATCGGTTCTTTTGATTTCAAAGGAGAATTTTTCGTATTGGTGATAAAGGATGAGATGATAGATATATGAGGAGTATCTGAACATCCTCTCTCTAGGCAAGTGCAGGAACTGCTCATGAATTTTGTCCGAGATATATGTGGCATAGTTGTAGCAGATGGGGGCCCTCCCAGGGACAAACCTTAACATCATGACCAACACAGTTTCTTCTATAAATTCCATTGATTTGTATCCTAGAACTGAGCTCACCATATGGGCCAGGTCTAGCCCAAGTTGGTTTAGGTATCCATCAAAGATAGGAGGATGCAGTACTGTGTCTGATTTGCTAACAAATAGTTGGTTGAACCTCAGGATCTCTGCCTCTGTAAGTGTCTTGTTCCCTTGGTTGATCAAGTCCAGCAGGGATAAGGGAACCATTGTCTTGTTAGTCTTGAACTGAACCATGTCCCTGATGGCCTGAGGGGTGGTATAGAATACCACTTCACCCTTGTGATCAACTACAGCTCTCTGTGATGGCTCATATTGACTAGCACAGAGATATATAAGATCAGGGAATTGTATGCATGAAGGCATTTTAAAAGTTGGCAGGGCAGACTCCCAGATGCCCAGAATATCTGTTCCATCTCTGTGTTTGGCCCTGAACTCATTTAGTAATTGAAGATGAGGGGTGCATCTGTCCCTGGAGTCTTCTGAGATCTGATAATCCAGATCTGCCAGGTCCTGCCAGCCCTGCTCCCTCTGAGGAGCATTTAGAGGAGTAACATTGAGTATTTCGGGGGTCTCCATGTTTTATATGGAATGCCGCTTTATAATAGTGAATTCTGATGGGGACTAAGATTGACAGGGTTGGTGAATTGTCAGGATGACAATGCTGGCCTTTTGGAAGGGTTTTCAGTAGCAGGAAGACCTCCTTTATCAGTTTCGGGATTTATGCAGGAGACCGCGATTGCGCGACTCAGGGTAGGTTTTAGCAGAAAATGCAGTTTCCCGAGGTTTTCACCGTTAAGTTTCAGCTCTAAATGGTCCAGTTGGGCAGAGTGCAGTTGGTTTGCCGATGAAAATTTTGAATTCAATGGTTTTTAATGGTGGTTTTTACAGCAAATTCACGAAAAACCAGTTCACAGGAGGACGAGGCCGAAATACCTGGTAAACAGAGGTCTGGATTGCAGAGTTTAGCTGGTTTTGCGCGCCGGGTGCGTTGAAGATGGTTGCAGGTTGACTGGTGGCGCGGGCGTCGTAAAATGCATGCAGAGAGCTTCAACAGTTAATTTCAGAAAAATATGAAAAATGGCGAAAATTGACGAAAATATGGCTTTTTGGCCTTTTTGGCGCGCTTTATGAATGACGTCAGCATGATGTCATCATGGGGGCCGGGGTTGGGTGACGTCATCATGACGTCACCGGGTGACGTGGCGGTCAACGGTAGGTCCACGGGGGCGGTGAGGTGGCAGCCAGGTGGACGAATGGGGAGCGACGCGGGAGGAACTGGCGGTGACGTGCACGGCAGCGGGGAGCAGACGTGGGCGGGACAGGTGTCGCAATATCGGAAGCGGCCCTGTACGTTGAACGAACTGTCAGGCGCCGCTCCGATGCAATCATATGATGACGCGTGCCCCTGTGCTGATGCTGGCCTGACGTAAGTGTGTGACAGATATCGGAAGGTATCTGTCAGACACATAAGGCCTTCCGATATTCATACAGGCCGTTGATCTGAGGGCGGGCGATCGGACGGTCGTCGGGCGCCTAACTTCCGCGATCGGTAACAGCTCTCTTGGTTAATGTGCAGACGTCGGGACCGCCCGAAATGATCCTCCGCCGTAGATCTGGATCCGGCGCGATCGGACGGTCATCGGACAGGCAACCTGCACAGACAATAGGTACCAGCGGGCGGGCAATAAACAATCATTTTCTTTTGCGGACGTGGCGGCGGGGCCCTCCACGCACTATTGTCCCTTTTGGTGAATTTTTAATTGTTTTTCTCGCCAAAATATTACTGTCGGCCAACATTAGAAATATAAGCCATTTAAGGGTTTTTCTAATGTTTCGGGCACAAGGCTTTTATGAGGGCGTAAACTATAGGAAATGGGATTTACACAAATTTTATGAAATATGAAAAGGCAGATAACCCCCGACCTTAGGATAAAGCGCGGGGAGGGTGATTTTGCAATCTTTTCCGCCCCTTTGGGTTTTTCAAAGGTTTTTCAAAGGTTTTGAGGGTTTTTGAACGTTTTTTCAATGTTTTGAAGGCAAAATGGCACTTTGGGTAGGGAAACTGGTTTCAGGGGGAGCAAAGGGTGAGTCATGGGTTCTTGACCTTGACCAAGTGTCAAGTCAAGTCCCAGGGAGAGAATATTATGGCTATAGTGCCAGGGAGGGGATGTTTATGCATTGTGGGGTTTATACACCATGGTGTTTATAATAATAGGGATAGAGGGGTATAGGGGGCTAGATAGTAAAATTAGCTGTCAATATGGAGGAAACACATGGGTGAGGGCTGATTCAACAAAGTTTTCTTTGAAAATAACTTGTAATCAGGAGTAGATGAAAATGAAAAGATTTTACACAAAAAATGTGGCTTTTGAAGGCCATTAATATCATGACAAAACTTTTGAGTTTGCTGCATAAACCAGTGGATGATGGGGTGTTAGTAAGGAGTAATATACATATGAAAACAGGGGAATTAGTCATGCTCCAGTGTGTTGCCTTTCTTGTAGATGTTTCAGCAACTTTGGTCTTGAAAGACACAACTTTTCTGCAACCCCATCTACCTACCCAACTAGATTTCCTAGCATTTTTTGTTCCTTCTTTGAGGGTTGCACTTGGACTTGCAAACCCTTTGAATGCCTTTTCTTTTCATTGCTTTTTTGCTTCATTCCCTATCTAATGCAACCCTTATTCCTTCCAAGGTCCCAGATTAAGCAGTTGGGACCCTTTGCTTCTCTACCTAGCTACTGATCTGCCAAGATTAAACAGTTTGGACAGATATCATTCTCTATTCTACAACATGAAAATTTAAAACATGGCATGATCCAGCTTAGACTGTTGGACCATCCATCAAAATTGAGTTCTTATGAAAACTGAGACAGACATTGTCATTGTAGGGAAATATGGGATCTTTGCATTATCAAAGCAGAGCATATTTGGACCTTTGATATCCAATCATGAAATATGAAACCTATTGGTATAGGTATCCAACAGTAGTGTTGGGGAGTAGTTCGACAACTAATTTCAAAGAAGGGATCTCGCACTCAATCGTAAGGGTAGCCTCCAGATCGTAAACCAATTGGAATGGGGTGAACCCGGTGGCATCCTTTACTGAAGTTCGGTAAGCCCATAAGGTAGAAAACAACATCAAATGCCAGTTGGACTTGTGCATGCCAATGGTACATTGAAGAATTGTAACTAGAACCTTGTTGACAGCTTCCACTTGACCGTTGGCTTAAGGATAGTATGGTGTCGAGCTATCATGTTGCAGGCCCAACTAGGTTGTTAATTCAGTCATCATATGATTACGAAAATGCTTGCCGTGATCAGTGATGATAGCCTGAGGGACTCCGAATCGTGAAATAACATGATTGAACAAAAATTGCATCGCTGTGTGACCACCTTCAGATAGTGTAGGCATCACCTCGGTCCATTTCGTGAAATAATCGATGGCAACAATGATGTACCCATGCCCCCCAGCCGAGCGAGGGTTACAGGTCATATAATCAATGCCCCATTTGGAAAAAGGGCCAACGGTAACAACAGGGTGCAATGGAGTAGGAGGCGTGCACATTTTTCGTTGGTAGATTTGGCACTCATGGCATGAACGGACGATAAGAATGCAATCTTTAAATATGGAGGGCAAAAATTAACCAGCACAGAGAATCTTTTGAGCAGTGGCATATTCGAACATGTGACCACCACAGGCACTAGAATGGCAGTCATTTAGAACTCATTCGTCTTCCTCGAGTGTTAAACATCGGCAGAGGACATAGTCAACGCCAAGTCGGTACAGGGTGTCCCCAATAATGCGATAAGGTTGAGACTGATGGTGAATCCACCGCCGAGTGTCTTTGGACAAATCGGTTCGGAAAGAGGACATCTGTAGATAGACAATAATGTCCCCATACCAAGGGTCGAGGGTGTTGATCAAGAATAGAGTTTCATCTGGGATATCATCCTCTAACCGAGAGGGTGCGATACTAGATGGCAGAGAACAAAGAAATTAAGCAAAGATGAGGGACTTGTTAGACTTGGCAGTGGTGAACTCCAAGTCAAACTCTTGGACGATAACAATCCACTTTGAGTATTTGCCCCCTAGTAACTGACGCGAAAAAATGTACGTCATCGGGTTGCAATCAGAAATCACCGTCGTTGTGCGCAATAGTATGTAATGGCGGAAATGTTGGATGACACAAATAGCAGCCAATGCCAACTTCTTAACATGGGCATAGTGAGTTTCCGTATCAAGTAAATTATGGCTGAGATAATAAATGACATGCTCAACACCATCATCATCATCTTGAACAAGAACAATGCCAATAGTGGTGTCAGCGGTGGCTAAGTAAAGAGTGTAGTCCGAGTGATAGTCAGGGGGACGTGACAGAGGAGTAGACACAAGGAGAGCCGGTAGCATCCCAATGAAAAGGAGTGTCGCGCTTCAACAGTCGTGTATAGCCCTTAGCCACTTTGGCATAATTCGGAATGAATCATCGTACAAAATTTTCTTTTCCCTGCAAACTCTGCAATTGCTGCAAAGAAGCAGGGGGAGGAAGATTCAGAATGGCTTCAACTTTAAGAGGATCCAAAGAGATACCCTCTCGAGAGACGATGAACCTAATAAGCCTGCCAGACTTGACACAGAAGACACACTTATGGGGATTGAGTCGAATACGATAGTGTCTACAATGGAGAAAAAATTAGCGAAGATGGGTGGGATGGTCTTAACGCCTTACCGAATGAGCCGAAAGGTCATCCAGGTAAGGTTGCACAATGTGCCGAATATCGTGGAACGCATATGACATTGTGCATTGGAAGGCGGCCCTGGCATTTTTTAAGCTGAAAGGGAGTTTCTTATAAGAGAAAGTGCCCCACAGATAGATAAAGGCAGGCTTGTGTTGATCAGCGGCGGTGATATTAATCTGATTATAACCTGAAAACCCATCCATGAACGAGTATATTTCACTCCCAGCACACTCATCAATGAGCTGGTCAATGAAGGGTGTGGGGAAATTATCTTTAGGACAAGCTTGATTAATATCACAGTAGTCAACACAGACCCTGATAGTGCCCTGTTTTTTAGTGACAGGGACAATATTAGAGACCCAGTCTGTGAGTGGGATGGGATAAATAAAACCAGCTTTGAGAAGCTTTTCCACTTTTGCCTTAATAGTCGCAGCCTTTTGGGGATGCACGGGGCGTAGACGCTGTTGAACAGGCTTAGCACCCGAATAGGTAGGTATCTTATGCACCACAATACTGGGATCAATGCCGGGCATCTCTTCATAAGACCAGGCAAACACATCACGAAATTCATGAAAAAGACTTGTATAGAGTTGAATCTCCTCTGGAGTACAAGTTACTCCAACATGGATATGCTTGACAATCCCTGGTTTAACAGACATGTCCATAGGCTGGGTCTGCATGATGTTTCCCATATTCCCTTCAGAGGACACGATAGATTTGAATAGGTGTCTAAAGAGGTTGAAAGGGAAAACACGAAGCAAGCTGCTCAAGACAAGCAAGCATTTCCTGATGGGTAGGGATAAATGAGGAACGATGGCGATGATAGGGCCAAGGAGGTTCCTCGAAAGACACAGTCTCAATGATCGCTTCATCAGAAGAAAAGCGTTACTGTAATGGGTCCGAAGAAGTGGTATCTCCCAGCCAAGGGTACTGCACATACGAGTCGAGAGCACTGCTCAAGGGAGCAGGTTCAAAAGATGGAGCCGATGCTGAAACAATTTCAATGTAGTTGAGCTCGGCAGGACTCAACGGCATCTCATTGCCCCAAGAGTCAACCTGATCAGGAGGGGGAAGAACCCACGGATCAGAGCGAATATAAATCATGTTAATGGAGGCAACGTTGGGAGGTGGGAGTGAAAAAACACCCATAAGGGCAGGATCTTTAAAGAGTCTAGCTCCCACACTCTCAAGCGGAACTGAGGTATGCTCCATGAATGGCACATTGCCATCAGAGGAAGAGGCGAAGAAGGAGAGCTGGTCTACGGTGATAATCTTCCCTTGATGAGGGAAATGAATGACACGGAATAGAGATGAAGCCATGGTTCACATGGCGTAGGTCCAGCTTCGTCCTAAAGGGAGGTTATAAGTTAAATTGGCATCGACAACTTCAACCTCTACTTCAACCGTCTTCCCTTCCAATGTAATGGGAAAGCATTGGAGGATACCATCAGGACACGACTGTCTCCCATCAAAGGCTTCCAAGGTCATAGGAGGCTGGCTCAGAGTCGGAGAAACAATAGCCTTCCAACAAGCAACAGACATTATGCAAGTTGAAGCGCCTTCATCAATGACGGTACGATGAATCATTTTGGAATTGATGATGGCCTGAATAAGGAAGGAAATTTGGTGATTCAGCCTCGGTATATGACTTTCCAAGTCAAAATTAATCAAATCCGAGTCAGCCGGGTCAATGTCACCGATGGCCGATAGCAAAGACTTCCTCTGAGAGGGGCAGCTCTAGAGAACTTCTAATGCGGACATAGCTGACGGAGCCTAGGCTAAGTCCTCAACGATGTTGTAGTGCTGTGCAGCATGAGCATTAGGGTTGTACAAAGATTGCCGGAGTACACCTTTAGTAGGAGTTCCGATGACTGTTTCAATGTTAGGTCGCCCAATATGAAGAGGACCAGAACTGGATAGAGGAGCACTAGAGGGGACCTCAGGCTCCTTCCCGGGAGGCGACAGATATTCTTTTTCCTGGGTACTAATGTGGACGGGAATCGTCCCACCCATAAATACCTGAGAACCAAAGGGATAAAAGGATTGAGACGGATCAACCACCATTTGAGTTTGTTGCAAAGGGAAAGGCTCTTTGAGCATGGCAGGAGTTCCAGGGGCACCTTTCAGCAAATGACTAACCTCGCACCACCTTGGACAGTATTTGGTGTAGTGATCCTCATCACAGATAAGGCAAGGATACTTAGGCTTGCATTTGACGCCCTCCTTGGGTGGAGGTTTAGTGGAATCCTGCTTTGGCTGTTCAACTTTATTCTTCCCTTTTCCCTTCTTTTTCCATTTCGAGGATTTGTCTGCCGTGGTGGACTGGATGACATTTACCTCGGAAGTACTACTAGCATTGGACACACCCTGAGAAGAGTTTTCATTTGAAGCATTCTGCTTTTGCTTCCCAGAATTTGCGGATGATTTCTTAGAAGGCAGATTTACAGAACCAATGACACCGTCAACAGAGGGTGTCAGTGGAGCTTTGGAAGTTCTGGGTCTCAGAGCACCAGGCAAATAATCATATAAAGTACTGGACTGGGAGTAAACCAAGTCAAGGTATTGAGCACGCACGATAGCTTGTTCTTCAGTTACACACGCTCCCATTGCAATGTCCCTAGCTATTGGACCGACAAACGAGGTTGTAAACCAGTCAGTCAAAAGTTGATCGGGAATCCAAAACTTAATCAAACGGCGACGCCATCTCCATTCATGAATATGATCAGAGATGCGTGTGGCCATAGTTTGTTTTAAGGATGTCAAGAGATGCGTGCCCGTTTCATAGTGAATCAACAACTGAAAATGGGTTAAGAATGCCATAGGTAATGAGTTGAAGTCCTGAAAAGATCCGCAAGCTAATTTGATATACCACTTAGCAGCAGAACGAGTGAGATTCCTTTGAAAGAGGCGAAGTTGGATTCAATCATCAAGCCATGAGTTTGACGAACACCATAGATGATACGTCATAACATGAGCTTGGGGATCCTCCCTAGCTTTACCATCAAACTTGGGATGGTCACCTGGAATTTTAGTTGGAACTAGTGGCCAATACGGATTATGAAGAATGGGATCATTTGTCAACTTGGAAACGTACGACAATTCCAACGTTGCTAAGAAGGGTAACTGAGGATTAAAGGACATTTGCGGTCGCGGGTAAGAGGTAGTACCAGAGTTCCACCCAGCTATTTGTTGCCCCCATTGGTTGTGCCCAGATGGACCTGGACCATAAGGGTTTTGTCCGTAGGGGTTATGCCTGTAGGGGTTGTAGCTATAACTGGACAGTTGACCCTGGACTTGCCCCCCAGCATTCCATTGATTACCAACTTGGCCTGCAGGAGCAACAAAGGGTTGTTGATAATTTTGATAAGGATTTACTTACATTTGTTAATAATTTTGATATGGGGAAAATTGGGTTTGCCCTTGGGATTGCTGGGTACCATAAGGTGGTTGGGCTCCAAACTGGGCCTGGTAGCTAGGCTGGGTTTTGATAAGCAGGTTGAGATCCAACCTTAATTTGAAAACTAGATTGGGTCTGGAGCCCAGACTGGGGCTAAAAACCGGGTGGCGCTTGAGAAGAAACCACCATTTGTGTGCCCAGTTGAGTAGGCCTAGACAGATGTCCTTGAGTAAACTAAGGCTGAGCCATCTGGCTAGACGGTTGACCTAGCTGTGATTGGGGTTGACTCACTTGCCCAAAAGGTTAAGCTTGATGGGTAGTGGGTTGTCCTTGCACCACTGAGGGTTGTCCTGACTGGCCAGATGGCTGAGCAGACTGGACAGTTGGTTAGCCTGGTTGATTTGGAGGCTGACCACTCTGTCTAGTGGGTTGACCAGACTAGACAGTGGGTTGGCCTTGTTAGACATAAGGCTAACCAACTTGCCCAGAAGGGTAGCCCTACTGGAAACCAGGTTGACCTTGTTGGATATAAGGTTGTCTCGAGTTACCAGAAGGTTGCCCATAATAAGTGAAGGAAGAACCACCAAAGGCTGAAGGTTGTCCCTGTAAGGGTTGTCCTTGTGGGCCTCCAGGTTGCCCTGGATAAGGTTGTCTGTAAGATGGATGACCTTGATAAGATGGCCCTTGCATATGTGCAGGCGATGCTTGGCCACCATGATAACCAGTGGTGCCCCAAGCAACTGACAACGGGACCGTGACCTCAACCGCGGGTTGAGTTGCTATAGGTCCGGGGTAGTAGATATCAGCTCCACGAGAATCATAATAACTAAATGGATTTTGACGATCTGGATTCTGAAGTTCTTGCACATACTGATCATATGCCACCCCTACTGGAATAGAACCAGAAGAAGGTGCGGCACTTAGGGTGGGATCAACAACTCCTGTCGTTGGGCCACTATAAGTAGGACTGGTGGAAGGCCCGACAATAGTAGTAACCACTGAAAAGGCAATGGTGACACTAACATTAGGTGTCGAAGAAGCCAGATAAACAATTGGTATAGTCGGAACAGATGTAATAGACACATTATGAATTTGAGGGATGAATGATTTCGAAGTCAGAGGGATGGTACGAGACCATATGGAACTCGAAAGAGGAGACCTGAAACCAATGATGTCCACCAAAGCATTATACATTAGAGGCAATGTGACACCAAGGGAAGTAACATGGAAAGGTGAAGTCCCCGTTGCACGGAAAGGTGAAGTCCCTGGTTCCGTGGGAATAGGTATTTCACTTTCTGACACAAAGGATTCTTCACCAGAGACAGGAGTCATCTCATCCATGTCAGAGGAAGACATTGGGACCGAAACACTAGGAGGAGTAACAGGAAAGTCTTCCTCAGAAGGTTTCCAAACAGGATTCCAATTAATATCGTAAGACTCGTGCTTTGGGGCGCGAGAGTTAAGCGGTTGGATATTCGGAATAATAGGGAGAGTATCACTAACAACCAGAACCTCGGGAGCAATAGAGGATGGAAACCCTTGGTCACTTGGGACGGGATAAGGGATCGATGATTCCGCCAGGATGTTTCACTTCAAAATCCTAGGAAAAATAACGAGAAAGAACCTTACTCAAGCTAAATGCAAACAAGATCTAACCGGGTAAATGTGAACGTGGCCAAATAAATTTTAAGGCAGAGGAACAAGACTTGACCTTTTCATCTTTAAAGAGTCAAGAAAAGTACCAAAAGATGACTCTAGTCTCCTTCGAATATTTAATGAGCTTGAAGTGACAAGTGCTCAGATGGACCTTTTCTTTTAAGGAGTCCGAAAAGGAATGAAAGTGACTACTCTGGAGAGCTAGGCAAAAGGTTTACCAAACAACCCGTAAAACTGCATATACACCTTGGCAGTCGTATGAAAACCAAGGACTTTCCGTATGGCAGTCAATCTCCCCGAATGTTGTGTTCGGTGCGTTACGATTTGTAAGGCGAAAGACACAGCTTCCTAGGGATAAAGGATGATAACCTAGTGGGGTCTCCCAAAATATACTCGACGGTACGTGGGAGCACAATTCCGTACTAGACCTCTATTGAGTCACAGAAGGAGGAATCACCCAACCTTGAGTGGAAACAATAGTGACTAGGTTTAATGACGCCGGAGCACGTCTCTAGCCTATACCTCTAAATAATGAGCGTTATGTTCCAATGCATTGTTATATTTATTCAGTTCGTTTTAAGGTTGATCTTGAATTATGTTTCAGTTTCAGGCCCTACCGTGTGTATATAACAAAGCCTAGGATGCATCTACAATGAATGAAATATCCTTTTCTTTCGATGAACACCTACCTACGAGAGGGTAGAGAGATCATTCCCAAACCAAGAAAACCAAGCCAAACAAATGCAATTTCATCATGCATACAAGCATCAATTCCTATAGTGCATAAGGACTACTAATGAGAGATTTAATCATTTGCTTTTCAATATGCAATCTTGAAATGAAAATTCACTCACTTTCGCACACTAAACAAATGCAAACTTTTGATTTTTGATTTTTTTAAATTCAAATAAGCAAACAAGAAAGTGTGAAAGAAACCGGTTGATCCAAACAATCGTGATCTATGTTCAGTAGCAAAAAGAAATCGAATCAATACCAAAGACTAGTTTGACAACTGTCACCAAAAACCAACCAGAAACAAAGAAAGAGGAAGGCTAAATCAAAACAAAGGGGCTGCAAATGAATCTTGAGCAAACCAGCAACCAGGACAATTGATTCAAGGAACTTGAAATGATGAACTAGGCCACACGGGTAAAAATACAAAATTCATTCAACCAAGCCAATGAACGAGTGCCTCGACTGTAAACAGTGAAAAACAAATGACTGAGAAAGCAAAAAACCACAAGGGATCAAGAAGACTGGCAAAATCAGGAGGCGGAATTGAGAAAATAAATTCTACAGGTATCGTCGTGAGTGAAACACCAGCAACTTGAGCTGAAAAGGAGCTAGCTGTAGCAACAGAGCATTGTCAGCGCGGGAGTACACGCCTTTCCCACGATGATCCGATTTCTAGGATTGTCATGACTATGTGGTGTTATTCCGCGATGCACAACATTTAACAAAAGGGTGATCGCGATGTCAGTGCGACTGTTAAAATAAAATCCACGATGATGCAAAAAACAATGGAAAACAAGCCAAAAACTCCCAAACCAAAACCAGCCAATCTAACAGATAACAAAAGGAATTCCCAGATCAACCCAGGTGATCCAAAAGATTGCTAATAAATCCCCAAAAGCAAAGAGAGACCAAATTCAAAATCAAAACAAGAACAAAGAGAAAAACATAGGATAGACTCCACAGTGGAGTCGCCAATTTGTGATGCAAGAAAGTGTTCCCTCTGCGGACATCGACAACCCCTCTAGCCCTAGAGTCGTTCTAGTCACAAACAAGGATATATTAACAATAGCTTTCCTTAAACAGTTAGAGTTGGAGGCCTACCTCTTTCGGTGGTCGATGGAGTTCCGTTGCACTGCTCCAGCTTTCGATTCCTTCTCCTCAATGAGTGATCAACCTGAAACAATGTAAAGGAAATACAACAAAGCACGTAACCGGAAAACAACAATGAACTATTTACTCACAAAGTAAAGAAATCATGAGCTATCAAGTACATTACATACAAGACATAGGAAAACATCATTGATTGTATTAATAGTGAAATAAGAGCAAGCTTACAACCAAAGTCTTGATGTCATAAGCCTTCTCAAAGGAATCCAACCAGCATGTTCTTCAATCATTCACTCTTTGAAGATTTACTCCCAACATACAAAGGTCTCTCTCTCTCACTCATAAGTTTGACATGAAATCAAGGGCACTTCACAACCTTCCCCAAGCTATCAACACTCTCACACTTATCACACTCACACCAGCTATCTATCAAAAGCATTAACAACACTACTCAAGCCAAGAATTTACCAACTAGCTGATCATATCAAAGGTGAGCATTTAAATAGGAGAAGGAGAATCCATGAAAGGTGGGAGAGGGAGCTTATCATCAAGGAAGGTAGAAAAATTGACGGAACTTCCATGCTAGGAAAGGAAGGGCGACACAAACTAGGCCAACAACCAGGTCTAGAGTCATCCAGAAGGCTGACTGTTGGAAATAATTCGCCCAATCTGGCTCATCATGGGTACATAACTAAGCTTTAGCATTGACATTGCGAGTGATTAGTGTAACGATTCAGATCATCACCGAAGATAATAAGAAACATCGCGCTGGGGTATGAAATTGGGCCATCGCGGGAATCAGATGTACTTCTACGCTGGAAGCACGGTTGGACTGTTTAAGAGTGCCCTTCAGCGCATTTACTAAGCCAACAGTCGTGATGAGACAAATAACTTAGGAAAAGTGGGTCAATTGGCAACATAAGAGAGCATGAGCATGTTTGATTTAGACACATGACATAGTAGATGGACTGGGATTGAAGGCAGTGACAAATTACTGTGTAACATATACCATCATTTTAAACTTTATTCTCCCTTTGGATTATTAGTAAGCTTCCTCTTTCCCTTGTCCTGCACTTGATTGTTGCATTCTTCTACCATTGTTTTTTCTTCTAGAGCTATTATTGTCTCTAGAAAAGCCTTCCAATTCATTTCTATATTAATCGGATCATTGAGTTTGGAGGCATTGTAGCAGTACCTCCAAGGATCATCCTCTGGTAAATGAAATGTCCCGTTGATCCGCGAAAAGTATACTTCGTACAATGGTACTTGCAAATACTGTGGGGATCATATAGATTATAGTCTCTAGTTTTGAACTCAAATTTCACTATGTCCTTAGCTTCAACATATGCATCTTTGAAGCTCTTAATCTCATATAATCTGATCCACAAATGAAGAGTGGGCCATGGCACTTCTTCTTCCTATCCAGTCCTGCTGACACTATAGCGAGGTGGTATGAAACTTATTACATGATTAATGTTGACTTAAGGGGTCCTCACCCAAGTTCAGAGTTTCTTGTGCCAACCAAAAAAACCCTAACTATTGGCCCTTTCGGTGAAATCCAGCATAATGCAGGCTATAGTCCCACCCGAAGCGGTATTGGGGGATGCTAGAACCATTTTTCTACATCCAGAGACCATGTGATAAGTGATCTTAAGCCCTTGTATCTTAGATCTTCTTTCACGCAGACCTATGTCTCTCTATGGCTTTCTATTGCAACTCTAAGAAAACGACTTCTAGACCTTCGCAAAGGTCTACTATTATACTTTATAGACCTAAAAGAAGCATACTGTCTACTTCTGTGTACTAGAAAGTAACCCTAGATTGACCTTCACGTAGTTCTACCCAATTCAATAGAAATCATAACAAATTTTACCTTTATCTTTGCAAAAATAGACTAGTACTTAGTTCATGCATAGATATTAAAGATTCAATAGATTTTCACAACAATTATACTTCATTTCATAGGAAACAGATCATTGAGACATAATACATAACTTGAACAGAATAAGAATAATACACAAAGGTAAGATATATGCTCCTAAAATAAGTCTTTATTAGATTCAACATTCAATTTATAGACTCTTTCATCCCGCGCACTCACTTGCAGGGGCCCATGCACTCAACTTCGGACTTGCCAAGGTCACTGCACTCAGCTGCGGGAGCCTTCCCCTTTCGCCTAAGTACAGGAAACATAGCTTTCCTGCCTTAGCACTTTCCAAAAACACTAATCCTCTATCTTAGATTCCTTTCCAGACTCGCTATGACTCAAATATATATAACATTTTTTCTTACAATACAATGGCCCGTGACCTATGGGTGAGTCTCAAAACCAACCTATCACTTACCTAAACAAGGGGTTAGATCCCCTTTGACTCATACTTAGGTACGTGTTCTACTTCAACATTTCATGGAGACTTTACACTCTTTACAAATATCTTCTCAAAAATTGGTTAAACTAACCCAAAATTGACCTTGTAAACCCTATCCCAACAAGCCCCCAACACCAATATGGTGACTCACCCTCAATTCAACCAGTTGGTACCTCAATCTTGTTGTGGAGGCCACCAAACTCAACCTGCAATGCTACTACATTAGCAGAACTCTATGATGTGGCCTGGTGCACTTCCTGTACTATCTTTTATGTTGTCAGACCTTTTATGGCTAGGCACATCGTTCTTTATGTCTACTGCAGTGTCTTTAACTTTTCCTGAAGTGATAGAGTAAGCTGACAGGATTCCTCTATCCATGGTTGTAGTCTGGCCTTGAGAAGGGCCTCTTTCCTCTGTAGCTCTTCAATCTGTGATTGCAGCTATTTACCTTCCTGTAATCACGTGAGGCGTTGGAATGGTTCCAATGTGCGTGCATTTGCTCTGACTTCATCAAACGTGTACTGTGTCCCCCAGATATCTATGTTAAACTTCTGTAGGTTTGGGTCCTCCTGCAGATTTGTTCATAGTTCCATGGCTTGATCAAATATCATTACGCACTATATGGTTGTTGTATCCAATGTTCCCATGTTTTCCTTGATAGCAGCTCCGCGTTGCTACCAGACCTCTGGCAGAGTGGTTGGCTGTAACTTTAACTGTAGCTCTGAGATCTTCATCTGGAAGTCAAACGTGACTTTGCCGATCTCATCCTTGGACACGTTGACCACAACAACCAATTTCATTATTTTTGCTATAGCTGCAGCATGCTTCAGAATGTTTAATTCTGGGACTATCTTGCATGCCTACATTATTGTTGTTTCCAAGTTCTGACTTCATGCTTATAGCTCCCTTTATTTTATATCTTGAGCCTTTTCTATAAACATATGTTCATTGTTTACTTTGAATTCGCTTATCATTGTAAGCGCGTGCTTCTCTCTGATCCTAAGCTCGTTTGACACCCACTTATGCAGCACATGGAGGGTCTGAAGCGGCTTTTTGACTAAGTTCACCCCAATGTCTTTGATTGTACTCAACACAATGTAGTCTTCCTCTGATTCTGCACGGGTTGACCGTTCTGGAAAGGGTATGACTCTAAGGTCCAGAGTCTATTCTAGCTCTACTACTTTCTCGCTCCCTTGCGTCAGGCTCACTTGCACCCCACTCGCTTGCCCATTGCTTGCTTGCATTCGTCTTGTTTGGATCTGGAGCTCATGCAGAGCCTTCTAGATGCTCCTTGGAATCTTCATATAATGTTGTTCAAATTGCTGCCACAACTTCGTTGTGGTGTCTCTTACCTTATCTCCAATCTTATCTAGATCCCATTCTATGAGGATCATCGGGTCAATGCGCGCTTATTTATCTGATTTATGCTTCTTTCTTGGCCTGATAATTATCTCCTTACCATGCTTCTTCATTGTTAAGGGAGTGCTCTGCTCCTCTCCAACATCACTGCCTTGCTCCAATAGTTCCTGCTCTTTGGTATGCTCAGAAGCCAACGCTTCGACTTGCTCTGTGTCAGTGCATTCTGCCTCAGCATGCTCTTTCACAATGCGCTCTTTTTCTGTAGCTTCCTCAACAAAATATTCTTTCTTCTTCTGTTTAGCCAATTCTCATGCGGCCTTCTATGCTGCCACTTTTCGCTTCTACGCAATTGTTGTATGTGCAGCAGAGCTCTTAGCACCCTTACTGGTACCTACACCAACATCTATGGGTTCATGCCACTCTGGTGGATAACTTCCCACAATCTCCTGCATATATATTTCTGAGATTAAGTATGGAAGCTTGTGCCATATATTCTTAGGGTCTTTCCTTTCCTTGATTCATGCATTTTGGAAATCGGCTTTGAACTCCGCGAAGGCCCTCAACTGCTCAAACAAGGTTGGGGACAACCTTTGCGACTGATTGATTATTGTGCGAAGGTCCATTTCCATTAATATCGAGAAAATTTTTGATTCTTTAATCCTCTCTAGATCCTTTATCAACCACAACGAAGCAAACTTCACTTCCTCTATTAACTATTTTGCCTACAGAGGAAATTGACTATCCTGTGGTAATCACCATGCTTTTTGGATTTGTGGGGCCTGACCTAGGTTCAACATTAGCTAGCTAAACAAATCCCTACACTACTGGCCCTTTCAGCATTAGTCCATGGAGCGTGGACTGAAGTCTCACCCAAAGCAGTATGGGGGGATGATGGGGCCAAGTTTCCACACCTTCAGATGGTCATGATGTCGATTTATACCCTCTGTTCCTACTTTCACACAGGTCACTAAGCCCTACGGCTCTACCAGTCTACCCCTTTATTCTGCCCTTTAGTACCTCTGCAAAGGTGTATGATTAACCTTCCCACAACCTTAACTCGTGATCTAGGTACTTCCACGCAACGATGACAACATACCGTATAAGTTCCCAAGTTATGTTAAGTGTTTTACTTATCTTACTAATCAATCACAATTAGCACCGCGTAAACTGATATCCTTACTTGTGTTCAATTAACCAACATAGTCACATATATTTGCGCATCACATAAACATTGTAAATTAAACCGAAAGGGAATATAAGAAGATGCATTACAAGAAATAAATACACAGAATTTGCAGAATACTTCTCTCTATTGATATCTTTAGTTTAATACAGACTCTATCCACCCTACACACACAGCTGTATGGGTCAGCGCACTCAGCTACGGACTTCCACACTAGGCCTCTGCGCAGTCAGCTGCAGAGCCTCTACCTACACTAAGAACCAAAACACTTAGACTCGTCTACCAAGACTCTTCACTTCATTCCTCTCTATCTTCCAAAAACTACTTAGAGCTTACTTAGCTCCTTTCTATACAATCCCATGCTCTGCAGACCATGGGTGGATATTTACAGCAGACTTTACATTTTACAAAATAAGGGTGTACAACCCTTTATGACTCTTGACACCTTCGTGCTATATGACCACAAAATGCGGAGACTTTATAATTTTATTACAAAATTGTCCCAAAACATGGGATTTTAGCCCCAAAACTATCCTTGGGGGAACTTGTTCCCAACAGGTCCCCAACACAAACATGGTGACTCGCCCTTGAGTCACTTTGTGGGCGTGGAGATCTTGGCTCAAAGACCTCGCAGCTCGACCTATATGACATCAACCTCGGTAGTGCACTGTGTGGTTGCCTTCTTTGCTTGTTCAACCAACCGCTTTGTCGCTGGTCCTGAACTGTCAACCTGAAGCTTCTGCTGAGTTGCTTGTAGATTAGTAAGCTTGCCTTCCATAGAGGTCGTGACTGAATAAGCCTCATCCAACTAGGGCTTCAAGTGCACCTTCAGCACTGCCTCCTTGTGTTGCGTTGCATCTACCTGTTCTTTCAATTGTTTGGCCTCTTGCACCTTTGCAGTGTCTACGTAAGAGTTACGATTTTTGCTGTAACTTTTACTTCGTCATAGTGCTGCTGCAGTTCTTGTGCTTCTGTCTCTAGATGCTGTAAATTAGGGTCCTCCTGCAGGCTCGTCAGGACCTCAAATGACTTTTCAAAAAGTTGTGTGCAGTCTGCTACTACACTATCTACCGCCGCTATCACCTCTGTGATAGCGGTTGCAAATTGCTCCTTTACTTCTGGTGGTGTTGAAGGCTCAGCCTTCAACTTTAAATCTGCAATCTGTAGGTTTAGCTCCAGCTGAACCTTAGTCAACTTTGTGCAAGCATCATGCACCTCTGTAGCAAGCTTGCGAATGCGCACCTCAATCGGTTCTTCCTCAGGAATGGCCAACTCCGAGACCATTCAGCATGCCTCCTCGATGACCTGAACTATGCGCTTGTTTCGGTCAGTTACCTCAGTCACAGCAGCGATGGCAGAGTCTCATTGTAGGGACATCTCTTCATTATTAATCTTATGTTCATTGATCACATGTAAAGCGTGGTATTCGTGGGCCCTTAGCTCTGTGATCACTCCATCCTGCAATAGGTGGAGTGCCTCGCCACGGAGCACTACCAAGTTCAACCCCACTCCCTTGAGGGTGCTGATGGTGGGCTTGTCAGGTTCATTTTCTATGGTCAGTGCTCCATCCAGTAGCACTATCATGCGGGATACCTTCGCACGCAGCATATCGATAGCTTCTGAAGTACCGATAGCGAGGCCGGTGGACACTGTGTCAGCCTATAATGCGTGGGTCTGCAACCCTTGCAGACCTATCTGGATGACCCCCAATAGTAGCTGCTACTACTGCTCGAACTGATGTAGTGCATCCTCGGTGACATCCCGCACAATGTCTCTAATGTCATGCAAATCTCCCTCTGTGAGGGTGATTGGGTCTAGCGACGCCTTACTGGCCTTGGATTTATTCTTTGACCCAACCTTTCTTGTTTCCTTGGATGATTGATATGGTCTGATGTCGTCTATGGGTCTGTGCCATGATGCTCTATTTTCTCGTCCATTTCTTCCTCCGTTTCAGGCGAAGGCGTTACACAGTATTTTGTCACCGTCCCTGTTACCCCTTCTCCCGTACATTGGAGGACCTATCCCGGGACCTATGAGAAGTGACATAACTTGAAACCACCTGCATTGTATCCCTTAAAGTATGTACTCCATATGCCCTAAAGACACCTTCTGCAAAATACCCAAAAATATAGCCCTTTCTCTATTGGCGCTGTTCCACAGTGTATCACTCGCACCAATGGGGGAAATCCTCCAAAGAGGGCGCGCCAGCTGGCGCTCTGTCCCAGAGTCGCACTAGCACCAACCCAATTGGGTAAAGTTTTTAACAAACAAACTTCCGAAGGTTCCTTCTATCTTATCCATGAACTAATTCCAGTTTGAGTTAGTAAAGTTGGGCTTCGAATCTCCCAAGGAAGGAAGTAGTTATCCACCTCTAATGGAAGCTTCCTAATGATAAGGAAAATCCCATGAATCAAGTGGATGGTCTTATCTACTCCTCCTACCTCTATATAAGCTTGTTCCTTCCCCTTTGACAAGCTAGTTAGTAATTCTACTTTTCAAGCTCCCAAATCTACGTGCCAAAGTCTAAGAATTGCTAAGATCATGTTGCAAGAGGCCATGTTCATCCCTATGAGGCTAAATCTTTAAGGAGGAGATCCATGTCCAAGTAATCAAGGATAGAGAGAGGCTTGTTACCATCCCCTACAAGCTTTGCAAGGCATGTGTTGCTGATTCACCCAGCCAAAGGAGGATTTGACGTCAGAACTTGGTTGTATTCTTTTTTGTTTTATCAATAAGAATAGACGACTATCATTATGGTTCCACTCATGTGTCTTTATTATGATGTTTGAGTTGTATCCTTTCTGACTTATACATAGTTTCATTTCTTGGATTTTATGCTTGTATTTGTCTTGTTCTTTGCATGTGCAGGTGTCTATTCACGAGGATCATGAGGATTGTGACCAGCTGAAGCAAAAGAATGGAAGCGAAAACCCTTCTACGAATATAAGCATTGGATTCGAGGTAGGCTCTCATCATTGGCCTTTACTTTGCAATTAGGAACCTGCG
>APFE031707073.1:1347-73894 GCA_000404065.3 Pinus taeda | reverse complement strand
TGTGTGTGTGTGCCCAAAATGTTTGCACCCCGTGCATCATCAAAAAATAATACATGTTTGTCTGAATACATCCGGAGACAGCATGTCTCTCAAAAAATTGCATGAAAAGAATAGCCTAGATATCTAGTCTCGGTGGTGCTCATGGTAGCACGTCACCGCCCACACTAAGCGCCTTAGGAGCTAGTGGATGCGAGTTGGCACCCCCACTGTGTGCCTCTGGTACGCTAGCGGGACATCCGCTAGTCGAGTGTAATCTGGAATCCCTCGAGTGATAGCCTCGAGGTTCTGAATAAGCTCCCCTCTGTCACCACCCTCCTCCTGAGGATCCGCTACTGCTGCTGCTGCTACTGGGTCTCTCCTCGCAATGGGAGACATGCCAGCTGGACACTCTGGGCCTACATCTGCATATGCATATAAAGGTCATTAGGACAAGCATGTACTAACAAAAAAATCATAAAAACACAAAATCAAAAAATGAGGGCGTACCAATCTCCTCATCCTAGTCCTCTCCCTCCGACAGGGGAAGGTCAGGGTCTCCAGTGAAGTCTATCCCCGCATACGGCCAGTCCTCCACCACAATCAGTTGGTGGCGAATCCACCCGAAAAACTCAGGTCTAAAGGACATCTACTGACTGCCACCACCCCTCGGCATCAATGTTGCCCATCGAGCCATCCTCGGCTCTCGAGGTGCTAGGTCTGCAACAAAGGCCCCTTGGCCCTCGAAGCTTGGCACACGTTCCAAGAAGAACATCACCAAGATGGATTCGTACCCGAACTGTTGCAGCTTGCCTCGCTTGGCCTTTGTCAGCTGCCTCTTCATGTTGGTTGTCACAGCTGACGCCCAATTCAAGACCATCAGGCTAAGGCACTCTGTCGCTAATATCAAGTGGTTCTTCGTAGCTTCGTGGGGTGCTTGTGCCCCCGTAGCTCGTGTGAAGGTGAATAGCAATGCTGTGAGTGTCAGGTCCTGGACAGTGGGGATATCCACTTTCGAGCTACCCGATCCATATTTTTCCTTCAGGAAAACTCGAGCCTTCACCTCTTCCATCTTCTCTCCAGATGAGCTGCTACCAGTCAATACAGAGACTGGCCCTCATCGCGACAATCTAGTAAGGAAATAGACATCAGATACGTCTAACTCCAGCACTTGGTCCCGTATCCGGAACACCTGTTCCTCTACGTCCCACAAGTTGATCAGATACTACAAGAGCTCTGGCTGAGCTCATAAATAGGATAGCATGAAATATTTCTTGAGCCCACACGCTTTGAGAGCTTCCATGCAATCCTCATCCACTAAGGCCAATGTGTCCACTTGGTCATGTTCCCGTTCTTTCCACACAATCACCATCTTTGTGTATTTCCCTGCAAACACAAGTCCAAAGCCATGAATTAGACTCTTACATAACTTGAAATTGCAGGAAAAAGAGTTTAAATTTGTTAAAATTTTTCCTAAAAATCCGCGCGGCCATTAGCGAGACTGTTTCTAAAATAGTCGCGCCCATGGGCGTGTGCCCTATGGGAAAATTGCCCCATTGGCGTGGGTCCGTGCCCGAAACCCGCGCCAATGGGCGCAACCCCTAAAATTAAAATCCTCCCTATAGGGGATGAAAATGAAACTTAAAACAAATTCTAAACGGATGGAAATGGAGCTAAGGACAAGACCTCTTACCTGACACTGATGGCGCTCCAAATGGTCCACTGGATTTGTCGCAATCGCCAACTGAAGATCACACTCCAAAAAGCCCTAATGTCACTCTCCAAAGGTAAAAAGTGAAAAGTAATTTTTAATTTTACTATTTTCACTATTTTATAACTTTTTGACCTCTAATAGGTTTTAAAAAGTCATTTTATGAATATTTTTTGAATATTTGTGTCGAAAATGGATTTTACGCCGATTTCTTGTGCAACGACAAGTGTTTATGCGGCTTTGGCAGTGAAATGAGTTGTATTTTATACTTTTTCGGACTCGGTAAATACACGAAAAAGTCACTGTGGAGTCATATTTTGCTCTTTTTTGACTCTCTAAACATGAAAAGAATGCCGAGTTGGTCCTCTCGACTCGTTAAACGACAATGAGAGGCGGTCATCTTTAAACCCTTTTCCGACCGTTTAAAAACGAAAAGATCGTCGGACCCTTGTCGTTTCCGATTTGTTAACGGTCACGAAGCGATGTGGTTTTGATCGCTTTTTTATTTTTTCAGATCAGAGTCACTACTTATGAAAAAGTGCTCCTCGGTCGTAATGATCGGGTGGTTCTTTCAAGCATTTCTTTATATTTTTTCGGGCTCAAGAGACACAACTTTATGAAAAAGGACACCCTGGAGTTTCCTTTTCGCTGTCTTTTCAAACTCTCTAAACATGAAAAGACGCTGAGTTATTCCTTTGTCAGACTCATTAAAACTTAATGACATTGGATTCTGTCACAATGACGCCTCTCAAGCATATGTTATCCCCGTCAAGCTTGTCATCCAAAAATAACTGGGGTACTCGCCAGAAATGGTGGGGGAATAAAGGAACAGTAATCAACGTCGTGTCAGCAGTATGTCGCTCTTGAACATGGCACTTGTCTGCATTCGTGTCTGGGTGGGGATATCTCATCTTGTTTTACACTTGCCTCCGTGGGTTTGGATTATCCTGTTTGACCATTCATCTGCTCATCGCCTTGTCACCATGACCCCTGATCATTTGATGTCAAATATTGCCAAGTCCACTGTCGTGCCGCCAATATGTTCAAGAGAAGTTGACCTCTGCAGAATACTCAACCTCCCTCTGATACCTCACACAAAAACATTTATCCTTTCTCTGGTCTATGTCCGATGATGTTGGGAAAAATTATGGCCCACCTTCGATCAAGGTCACTTCCTGTCGACTTCAGCTCATTATCCAGGAAGTTGACTTAGAGACTCCCTTCAGGTACCTTGGAGCCTGCATGCCTCAATGGCAGGTTCTTTGTGTTTGACGCGAGGTTTTCATCATTGGCCTCCAATCGAATGATTCTACAGGTGTTCGACACCAGCTCACTGATTCACACACCGTGGATTGTACCTATAGTACCTTGAGGACCATTTTCATTATTGGTGGTACCTCTCGCGTCTGTTAACAGTTTTCATCATTGACTGGTAATCAAACGATGTTCTCGCATGTTCGACTTCGGCTTCCATATTCGCATGCTTGAACTTGTACTTTGTTTAGGTCTAGATGGAGCGCAAGACCCTGGATTTTATCTGTTGAGATCCAGGTTGCATTTTGTGGATTATTATCATCACTACATGACTCATTCACTGGATGGATGCGACCATGTGTGAGTCTATTCATCGATCCTCGCTGGATGGCTGCGTCCATACCTTAGATCCAGATTTTTATGTACTCTGCTATGGATGGCTGCGCCCATACCATGTACATCATGTATTTGAGATATCAGTTGTACTTCGTGCAGGTTCTCCAGCGGCCATGTTTTCAGTCGACCATGTTCTTGTAAAGCACTTCACCCCTCTCTCTCTCGGGCTTCATGCTTTAGGGGGCATCTGTTACATAGTATTTTGTCACCGTCCCTATTACCCTTTCTCCCGTACATTGGAGGACCTATTCCGAGACCTGTGAGAAGTGACATAACCTGAAAACACCTGCATTGTATCCCCTTGAGTATGTACTCCATATGCCCTAAAGACACCTTCTGAAAAATACCCATAAATATAACCCTTTTTCCATTGGCGTTGTTCCACAGTGTATTACTAACGCCAATGGGGGAAATCCTCCAAAGAGGGCACGCCAGCTAGCACTCTGTGTCAGAGTCGCACTAGTGCCAACCCAGTTGGGTAAAGTTTTTAACAAACAAACTTCTGAAGGTTCCTTCTAACTTATCCATGAACTGATTCTAGTTTGAGTTAGTTCAGTTGGGCTTCGAATCTCCCAAGGAGGGAAGTAGTTCTCCACCTCTCATGGAAGCTTCCTAATGATAAGGACAATCCCATGAATCTAGTGGATAGTCTTATCTACTCCTCCTACCTCTATATAAGCTTGTTCTTTTCCCTTTCACAAGCTAGTTAGTAATTCTACTCTTCAAGCTCCCAAATCTAAGTCCCAAAGTCTGAGAATTGCTAAGCTCATGTTACAAGAGGCCTTGTTCATCCCTATGAGGCTACATCTTTAAAGAGGAGATCCATGTCCAAGTAATCAAGGAGAGAGAGGCTTGTTCCCATCCCCTATAAGCTTTGCAAGGCATGTGTTGTTGATCACCCAGCGAAAGGAGGATTTGACATCAGAACTTGGTTGTATTCTCTTTTGTTTATCAATAATAATAGACGACTATCATTATGGTTCCACTCATGTGTCTTTATTATGATGTTTGAGTTGTATCCTTTCTGAATGATACATAGTTGCATTTCTTGGATTTTATGCTTGTATTTGTCTTGTTCTTTGCATGTGCAGGTGTCTATTCACGAGGATCGTGAGGATTGTGACCAGCTGAAGCAAAAGAACAGAAGCGATGACCCTTCTTCGAATATAAGCATTGGATTCGAGGTAGGCTCTCATCATTGGCCTTTACTTTGCAATTAGGAATTTGCGTGTTAGTGTTGTTTGATTGTTGCTAGACCTCAGTTAGGCTAGTGGGATCACCTTTGTCTGTATAGGGGATTTACCTACACAACAGAAGGTGACCTTTTTCCTTTGTCAGATCCACGCTCTGTTTCGCCTATCTACTTTTGTGTATGATGGGTGGCATCATGCTCTGCTTGGGCCTTGTCAGCAGCCTCCTTCCTCCTCTTCTTGGCTAGTTACACCATCTTGAGCTTGGCCTCCTCCTTTTTGCACCGCGCTACACACTTGGTTGACCCCACGCTAAGACTGTGGTAGTGCGCCACTCTGTCGGCCAGCGATCAAGAATTGCATCAATCGTGTCGTCCATTGCCAAGTAAGGGAAGTCATATCATGTCTTCTCAGGCTCCTTCCATGCCTTGATCGATATGTGGTGAAAGTCTACCTCGAACTCCACGTACTCCTACAGTTTAGTAAACACAGTAGGCGACAACCATGGTTTGCGATTGATAACCATGCAGATTTTCATTTCCATCAAGATCCAAAATATCTTTCTATCCTTGATGCACTGAGCATCCTTGGTCGCCCATAGCGAAGTGTGCTTTGCTACTTCTGGCAGGTCCGGTGCGATCGAGGGGAATTGACTGCCTTCTGGCAGCTCCTAGGCTACCAGCATAATAGATAGCAAGAGCCACGCATAGTGGAAGGTTTTGTTGAGCTCCTGTGCCTCACAGCAGTTCGCAAGGAACTCACCGCAGAGATAATGTGCCCAATTAAACTAGACTACTTTGGTGTATTAGGCTGCAAGAGCAATGACTATCGACACTTCATCTACGCGACACTTCCTCATAACCTTTCCTACCAAAATCTACGTGGCCAACTTGATCGTAGGGTCGCATATACTCGAGATGGCATAGCCTCGCGGCTTGTTTACAAGCTTGAATTTCTCCTTCATGGCCTCTGTGAGGACTTGTTCGCCACCTTTTATGCCGAACATCATGGCTGGATTTTCCCCTGTGTAAGGCAGTCGCATGATCCTATGGATCAATCTGTCAGTGATGGGTATTGTCTCTTCCAGCCACAAACACCCATCGTGCACCAAGCATAGTAGCTGCTTGATGACCAATACTGTAATGGGGGTGTGATTGTAGTGCGGAACCCATAGCAAGTTGAGTAGACCTGCCTTGTTTGCTCCCCTGAGCCACTTTCGTGGTTCAAATGCAGTCATCTCGGTGGTTGTGTCAACAATGTGGTGCATTAACTGCTCTATAGCCAAGTGCGAGAACTTCTCATGGTCAGCTAATTCCTAATCTTCCAATTTCAACAGAGGAACCCACCCCAATCTTGGTCCTTAAAATACAATTTTGTCTCGAGGCAGAGGGGTGTGCAAGGTGACCTTGCTCTCATTAATGTCCTTCGGCACCTTGGTCTTGCCCTTGCACAGAGGGACATACTCGAGAAACTTATTGATAGGGTCAACACCCTAAACTTCAACTTCCTCCACTTCCAACCCCCAAGTCCTCATCATCCATCGTGATGCCCATAATTTCTTCCTCCTCCAACTCCAGGTTAATGGCTTTGCCCTATTCCAGTGTGGTGGGCTTGTCCTTCGGTGGGTTTCTTCTCAGCAAGGCACACACCAGGTGTGCAAGGTGACCTTGCTGTCGCTAATGTCCTTTGGCACCTTGGTCTTGCCCTTGCACAGAGGGACATACTCGGGAAACTTATTGATAGGGTCAACAACCTAGACTTCAACTTCCTCCACTTCTAACCCCCAAGTCCTCATCATCCGTTGGGATGCCCATAATTTCTTCCTCATCCAACTCTAGGTTAATGGCTTTGCCCTATTCCAGTGTGGTGGGCTTGTCCTTCGGTGGGTTTCTTCTGGGCAACGTGTACACCGGTATCACAGCATGCTTGCCCTTCTTATCCTTTGCACTCTCGTTGGTTGGGGTCGGCTTCGGTCTAGGTATCTATGGTGATTGGGGAACTTTAGCTAATACCCCTACAACCTCTAGAGCAGCTCCCTCTGCCTCCCTAACAACCTCTGGCACAGACCCCTTGGCTGTCACTGCTAAAGTGATCATAGCTTTTGCGGGTGTCGACATGATGCTATGCAACAAATCCTGTGTCTCCTTTGGCAATGTCTCAAATACTGAAGTTGCTAGCAAAGTTTCAAAGTTTTCACGGTTCATGTGCGCCTTAGAGCTCAGTAACTCAATTCTCAAAATGCCAAGTGTTTTTCGCTAGGAAGCCACTTGTAATTTATAGGCACTTTCAAATTCAAATATGACCATTCCCCCCACATTCGGTTCATTAATCGTGGATTGGTGACAGATTTCCAAGGATCTTACCCATAAAGTTTGTCTTAAATGTTGGCCACCTGCTCCATTTGGCCACATTCCTACCATCAAATCATGAATAGTGACTTTAATGGTCACTTTTCAGCTGACCTGTACGAATTATCCTTGGGTAACGCAACTCTCTTCGTGTTGTTGCAAACCTTGTGACATTTTCTCGTCCTGCACAATCCTCCAATCATGCAGTTCCCCATCCTAGGAAGTGTAGTTTATAGTCCCGCACCTCCTTTCAGCTACCTGGAGCAATAAGACTATGCTACCCTCGTATAGTCACCTGGCCATATCATCGGTGTATGGCTTCAATTGGTGCCATTCACGTCTCTTGGGAAGAGATCTCCATTCAATTTAACCAACTGAACTGCTTCGCTATGGGTAATCTCCTTAATGACATAGGGCCCGAGCTAGTGCATTCTAAACTTCCCTGGAAATTTATCAAATTTACTCTCATATAACAAAACTAGATCATTTACCTTAAAGGTGCGTAGCTTAATGTGCCGATCGTGCCATGATTTTTCACGTTGCTTTTGGACCTGTTGGTGGAATCCAGCTAGAAATATCTCTTCCTCAAGCTCAGCAAGCTGCACAAGCCTCTCTTCCAGGGCTCTGTGATCTATGATACTCGTGAGTGCCGCTATGCATAGACTAGGCACAATGTAGTCCATGGGAATCAGTGCTTCAACACCATATACAAGCCTAAAGGGTGTGTGTCCAGTCAACTTTTTGCATGTCATTTGATAGGCCCATAGTACTGCAGGTATGCGTAGGTCCCAATCTCTTCACTGAGCATTGAAAACCTTGGTCAGCATGTTCTCCATCACCTTATTGAATACTTCCAGCGTCCCATTAGCCTATGGGTGATAAGGCGTAATTTTCTAGTGATATACTTCAAATTCCTCCGTTAGCGCATTGATCGTTTCATTCAGAAAGTGCGTACCACAATCACTCATCAAAATCTTTGGACACCCAAATCACGTCAATACATACTCAAAGAGGAACTTTGCAGCAGTCACACCTATGCAATCCTTCACAGGTTGTGCCTCTACCCATTGAGTCAAATACTCAGTTGCAGTGATAATGTACCATGCTCTCGTCTTCTTTCCTTGGGGCTGAATGGGTCCCAGAAAATCTATCACACATTTCTTGAAAGGTTGCAACGTCATCTATGGGTTCAGAGGCAACTCATCTCTCTGTAATGGCCTGCCATTCCTTTGACACACATCACATTCCATGTAGTAAGTTTCTGAATCTTGATGGAGGGTTGGCCACCACAACCCTACATGTAGAATCTTCTACGTGGTCACCCTTCCTACGTAATGCCCTCCTGCGACGCCCCCATGAGTGTTTGTGAGGATACTGCTCCTTTCAAACTTCGGTAAATATTATCGTAATACTTCATCAGATCCCATTTTTTAGAAATGTCTAGTAATGACATAAAATTATGTTGTGCACACCACTAAATCCTTCTTCTATTGGATGGTGTAGCCTTCTGGGGCAGTTCTTGTCATTATAAAGTGTATGATGTCTTCAAAGTGACCATCCGTGATGTGTACTACAAATAGTTGTGTGTTAGGCAATCCTTCCTCCAAACTAATGGGCTCTTCCCCCATTTTGATACGTGATAGATGGTCTGGTCCCGCATTCAGTCATCCAGGCTTCACAATAACCTCAAAATCATATTCCTGGAACAATAACAACCACCCACATATTCTCCCCCCAACACAGGCTTATTAACCAGGTATTTCAATGTAGAATGATCTGTAAACATCTTAAAATGTCCACCTAGAAAATAGTGTCTAAACCTTTGGAGTGCGTATACTATGGCTAACCCTTCGCACTCGGTGGTGGAATAGTTCTTCTCAGGCTTGGATAACCTCCTACTTGTGAATGCTATAGGATGGTCCAATTCTCCTCCACTATCCTATGTCAGTACTACTCCCAGTACTATACATGATGCATATACATGTACGTGAAACTCCTTCTTCCAATACGGGAAGACTAAAATCAGTGCGGTGACCATTTTTCCTTTCAATACATCGAAGCTCTTTTGACAGTCCTTGTTCCAACAGAACGTGACATCCTTTTTCTAAAACTTCTCCATAGGGGCGGTGATTTGGGCATAGCCCTTGATAAAATTCTTGTAATACCCAATATGTCCTAAGGTTGCACACAACGGCTTTACACTCCTCGACGCCTCCAAGTTAAGTATCACTGTGATCTTCGTGATATCTACCATCAATCCCCGTCTACAAACCACATGACCCAATGGAGTCCCAAAAGGAACACAAGACAGGAATTTCTTCAAATTGAGTGCAATTTGGTACCTTCGATAGTTATCTAGCATTAAGTGCAAACTTGCCACATGGCATTTTACAAATCCAGAGACAATCCAATCACCAAAGTACACCTCTAGAAATTTATGAATAAATTCCTTGAATGCAAGAATGACTATGCGTGAAAAAATCGCAGGTGCATTCTTCAATTTGAATGGCATTATAGTGTACTGAAAACATCCCCACTCAGCCGCGAAGGTCGTCTTTCTTCTGTCCTCAAGCTTGATTTTGATCTGATGGTACCCATAGAACCAATCAGTGAAGGAGTACACTTCCTAGCCACCTACATTATCCAATACCTCATTAGTGAACGAAGTCGGGAAAGGATCATGTACACAACCATCATTCAACTTCCTGATCATCCTTCTGCTTCTTTTCCTGTACCACCATTGGGCTCACCCAATCAGATTCTTCTAGGGGCTCAATGATGTCTGTCGTGACAATCTTGTCTAGCTCTAAGTGGACCTTCTCCTTATACTTTGGATTGAGATGGTAAAGTCTTTGCTTAACCAGCTTCACATAGGGCTTTAACATGATCTTCATAACACCCAGGTCTCCTATTATCCCCTTTAGCTCCGTAAAATTGTTAGCGAACAAATCCTGGTATTTTCGGAGCAATTCGAAAACCTTATCTACATTCATGTCATCCCAGTAATCTCCAATCTTTGCAAATTTGGGATCCGCCTCAACACCAATATTTACCTGTTTCGTTTTTAGTGGCGTGGTTATATCAAGATTCTCAATTTGCGGTCATTCGACCTCGTGGTGACCCTTGGTTTCTGGGATATTAATCATTCATGGATCGTCGTCTTCTTCTTCAGCAGTCACGTTATAGTATTCTATTATACGATTAAATTCATGGTGTATGGAGAACGAAGAAACCCTCAAGGGTCTTCCCGGGACCCTTGGGAGACTGCAAGATTATTTGCAGCTGTCACAAATCTACATGCATGTCCATAATCAATAACTAACTATCAAAGAAAAACAAATTCATTACCTCAAGCCTCCATGTAGATTGGATGGAGACCACAATGTAACTAGGTGGAAGTCCCCTGAGCCAGCTCCATATCAAGTCCTGCACATAGAAGATACAAGCATAATCACAACATAAAACCTTGATAATTAATACATGAATATACAAAAGACATCTAGTTACACATAACTAAGCTACTCATGCTAAAAGGTATTGGACAAACAAATAAGTGAATGATAGTACCAACACCATGGAGTAGATAGTACAACTATAGTTCTATATTAACGTCGGAAGAAAGATTACAGCCATCTATTGCATCAACCTTCCCTTACCACTCCAACTCCTCTCTCTCTCTCCCTTCTTACCAACTTCTTATGCTTATATTTGAGACTATCCTCGACAATCAAGTAAGTTATCCTTTCAAATGATCTGACCTCTATCACAATAGTCGTAGCTCTGCTTATGTAGTATTTGAGTTAGGGTTTCCAAGTTCCTCCATGAGTTTCTTTAGGTAAAATAAATGGTGTTGCCATGCTTTTGAGCTCTTTCCCATTTGTATCCTTCATTAATATTAGAAATCCCTCAAACAGGTCAAACTTTAGATGTTTGCTTTCTTTTTTGAGTAGATTTAGGAGAGAATATAGAGATATTTCTGAGTCAATTCACTCCTTTGACTATTGGGTGTGGAGCCTGATTATCGTATGTATTCAAAGGTATCGCCACATTGGACCCCAGTTCGAACTGGGGCGGCAACGGTGCCAGTAAAATATTCGCTGCAGGGGGGGTCCAGGGGGGGCAGGCGGCTGCGACGTTTGTGGAGCCCACTCCTGGCGGGGGGTTCCGGGGGTGGCACTCCCGAAGCTAAGAATAGATGTAAAATTGCCTTGTAAAAGTATAGTGATTTCTAATCAATCTGGGCCATTCATTAGGCAGAGATCTGACTGTAGAAGTTATGTTTAATTTATGGTTTTTTTTGCCCTAGAAGGCAACCCCTCACTATATATGAGGGAATTGTATTGTGTCTATGTAGATCTATATTCTGAGTGAGAAAGAGAGAGGAGATTGAGAGTGAAGAGGTTGTTACAGTGGATCTGTTGTAGGTTGTATCTCTTTAGTTTGCTGGACAATATAAAAGAAAAGACTGGTTGTTTTTCCGTGGACGTAGCCCAAACTGGGTGAACCATGTATATCTGTGTCTCTCTTGTTTTATGTGTTTTATGTGTTTATATTTCTTCAATATTTTATGTGTTCCATTGCTCCGTAAGATATAATTTTCTAACAATTGGTATCAGATCTGAAGGTCTATTTGGTTGATAAATGCGTAGGAAAGAAGGGCTCCTGGTTCGAGTGGGAGTAATGGCGGAAGATGGTAAGTTTAGGGTCGACAAATTTAACAGCCAAAACTTGTCACTGTGGTAGATGTAGATGGAATATTATCTGTATCAGAAAGATCTGTACCTACCATTGGGCAATAAAACAAAGATGCCGACGGGTATGATAGATGAAGAATGGAACCTTCTCGATAGAAAGGCACCCGGAACAGTGTGGTTGTGCCTCGCAGTGTCAGTCGTCTTCAACATTTCGAAGGAAACAATGACAGAGGGTTTGAATAAGGCATTGGCGAAACTATATGAAAAACCCTCAGCCTCAAATAAGCTATTTCTTATGAAGCTTTTATTTAATATGAATATTGCAGAAGGTGGATCTGTTGCAGACCATTTAAATGATTTTAATACTGTTACAAGTCAGTTAAGTTCTGTAGGGGTAAACTTTGATGATGAAGTTAGAGCTCTTTTATTCTTGTGCTCATTTCCAGGAAGTTGGAATGGTTTAGTAATGGCCATTATTAACTCTGTTTCTGGATCTAGTACTTTAGAGTTTGATGATGTTGTCGGTGCTATCCTTAGCGAGGAAATGCGACAAAAAAGCTTAGGTGAGACATCGAGTAATGCTTTGAGTGTAGAGTCTAGGGGAATAATAATGGAAAGAGGAAAGAGCTCAGGGTATCGCAGTAAATCAAGGAAAGGTAGATCCAAGTCTAGATCGCGGATAGTCTGCTGGAAATGCAGAAAGAAAGGACACCTAAAGAAAGACTTAGATCTCGGAAAGGAAAAGAAGGAGATGCACATCAAGAAAACAATCATGAAGCAAATGTCACAGGTGAGGTGTTACAAGATGCTTTGTTTCTTTCGAAAATATTACTGGTTCTTGGGTGGTAGATTCAGGGGCCTCATTCCATGCCACACCTGATAGAAATACTTTCATGACTATGTTCAAGGAGATTTTGGACAAGTTCGTTTGGGTGATGATAAACCCTATAAAATTGTTGGAATGGGTAAGGTTCTTGTAAAACAGCAGAATGGAAACCAATGGCTACTAAAGGAGGAAAGGCATGTTCCAGATCTAAATAAAAATTTGAATTCAACAGGGCAGTTAGGCGGTGAAGGTTATGTGACAACTTTCACAGATAAAGCTTGGAAGGTCACCAAAGGAGCCCTGGTAATAGAAAAAGGCGAAAAGGTTGGTACATTGTATTTATGCAATGGTATTTCTAACTGTGTTAATGCTTTAACTTCCAAAAGAGTAGATGCAGCATTATGGCATCATAGGCTCGGACACATGAGTGAAAAGGGGATGAAGATTCTTCACTCAAGGAATTTGTTGCCGGGTTTGAAGAATATGGATTTGGACTTCTGTGAGAATTGCATTTATGGAAATCATAAGAGAGTTAGATTTCTCAAAATTGGGAAAGAAAAGAAGAGCGAAAAATTAGAGCTTATGCATACAGATGTATGGGGACCTGCTCAGGTATCATCTCTCGGTGGCTCTCGTTGTTATGTTACTTTTATTGATGATGCAACTAGAAAAACTTGGATTTATTGTATTAAGAATAAATCTGGTGTATTTGATACTTTTAAGAAATGGAAAGTTTTGGTTGTGATTGAGACGGGAAAGAAATTGAAGTGTCTCAGATCAGACAATGGAGGTGAATATTGCAGTAAAGAGTTTGATAGGTACTATTCAGAGCATGGAATTCACAACGAGAACACAGTTCCAAGAACACCACAAGAAAATGGTGTGTCAGAAAGGATGAACAGAAAAATCATGGAGCGTGCAAGGTGCATGAGATTGCATGCAGGATGCCTTTATAGTTTTGGGCAGATGCTGTAGATACTGTTGTTTATCTAATAAATAGAGGGCCTTCAAGTTCCTTGGATGGTGGTGTTCCAGAGGAAGCATGGACAGGTAACAAGGTAAACTACTCCTTTTTAAAGCCTTTTGGTTGTGAGGCCTTTGTCCATATTGATAAAGAAAATAGAACAAAGCTTGAGGCAAAGTCAAATAAATGTACCTTTATTGGATATGTTGTTAATGATTTTGGTTATCGCTTATATGATTATGAAAATCACAAATCATTAAGCGCAGAGATGTAATATTCAATGAAAAGGTCTTGTATAAGAATCAGTTGCAGGAAAAGAAATAGGAAAAAGAAAACAAGGAATACTCAGTTCTTGATGAAATTACTGAAAAAGTAAAGGTGCCTGAAAATAATAATAATCAACAACCACAACAACAAAAACCACCACAACAACAACAAACACCCCAAAAACCTAAAAGTGGTGTTAGAAGATGTACCAGGATAAGTAGACCCGTTGAATGATACTCTCCTTCATTATATTATTTATTGTTCACTCATTCTGGTGAACCCAAATGTTATGAAGAAGCAATGCAGGTTGAAAGTAGGAAGAAGTGGGAGGTAGCCATGGAAGAAGAGATGGACTCCTTAATGCATAACTAGACTTGGGACTTAGTCAGGTTACCTGCAGGAAAAACCACATTGAAGAATAAATGGGTTTACAGGCTGAAGGAAGAAGATGGAGCAAAACAGAGGTACAAAGCTAGACTTGTGGTGAAGGGGTTTACACAGAAGAAAGGTATTGATTTTGATGAAATATTCTCTCCTGTTGTTAAAATGACTTCAATCAGAACTATTTTAATTCTAGTAGCAGTTGAATATTTGCATCTTGAGCAGTTAGATGTAAAGACAACCTTTCTCCATGGGGATTTGGAGGAAGAGATATATATGCAGCAGTGACAAGGATATGAAGTGAAAGGGAAGGAGAAACTAGTGTGCAATTGAAGAAGAGATTGTATGGCTTAAAACAGGCTCTAAGGTAGTGGTATCTAAAATTTGACAAGTTTATGTCTGAACAAGGTTATACTAGATGTCAATCTGATCATTCTGTTTATCTAAAAAAGCAAAATGATGGCAGCTATATTATATTGTTATTGTATGTAGATGACATGCTTGTTGCAAGGTCTAACATGCAGGAAATAAATGTGCTCAAAAGAAAATTGGCAAATTCATTTGCAATGAAGTATTTGGGAGCTGCAAAACAAATCCTTGGTATGAGAATCACTAGAGACAGGAAAAATCGCAAGTTAACATTGTCTCAGAATGAGTACATACAAAAGGTGTTGAAAAGATTTAATATGCACAATGCAAAACCAGTTATTACACCTTTTGCTAGCCATTTCAAACTTAGTAAGGAAATGTGCCCAAAGACCCAAGAAGACATGGATTATATGTCTAAAGTTCCATATGCATCAGCAGTTGGAAGCTTAATGTAAGCAATGGTCTGCACAAGGCCTGATATTTCACATGCAGTGGGAGTTGTAAGCAGGTACATGAACAATCCAGGAAAGGAACATTGGATGGCAGTGAAATGGATTCTCATATATTTAAAAGGTACCACAAATCAAGCATGATGCTTTGGTGGTTCAAACATTTCTCTACAGGGATATGTTGATGCAGATATGGTAGGTGAAAGAGATAACAAGAGGAGCACTACAGGATATGTATTTACTGTTGGTGGAACAACTATTAGTTGGGTTTCAAAAATCCAAAGTGTTGTTGTTGGGTTTCAAAAGCAGGGTATGTTGCTGCTACAGAGGCTAGTAAAGTAATGATATGGTTACAAAGGTTTATGGGTGAATTGGGTAAGGAGCATGATATGGGTACGTTATACAGTGATAGCCAAAGTGCCATTCATCTTGCAAAGAACTCAACATTTCATTCCAGGACTAAACACATACAGCTCAAGTACCATTTCATACGATCAATGTTGGAAGACGGTGAGTTGAAGCTGGAAAAGATACACACTAGCCAGAATCCTGCAGATATGCTAACAAAAGTTGTAACCAGGGAGAAATTGAGAATATGCTCAGTTTCAATTGGTCTTCAAGGATGACAATGAAGATGAGAAATAGCCAAGTCCAAATAGGAGTCATTGTCCAGCAAATGAAGCAGTGGTGGAGTTTCTACAATCATTCTCCAAGTGGGAGACTGTTGTGTGTGGAGCATGATTGTTCAGAGGTCTTTATTTCAGCCAGATGTATACCCAGGAATTTTGTACACCCCTCCACGTGAGGGGGTGCGGGGGGGACTTGTCCCCCCTATGGGGGTTCGGGGAGGGGCTTGGGGGCAGCGCCCCCAAAGCTAAAAACAGATGTAAAATTGCCTTGTAAAAGTATAGTAATTTCTAGTCAATTTGGGCCGTTCATTAGGCGGATGATCTCACGGTAGAACTTATGTTTAGTTTAGGGTTTTTTGCCCTAGAAGGAAACCCCCTCTCTTTGTATGAGGGCATTGTATTTGAGTTTGTGTAAGGGATGTGTATTCTCTGAGCGAGAAGCAGAGAGGTGAGACTGTGAGAGAAAATAGAGGATATTCCAACGGATCTGCTGTAGGTTGTGTCTCTTCATTTTGCTGGATAATAGAAAGGAAGGACTGGCTGTTCAGGGTGGACGTAGCCCAAACTGGGTGAACCACATATATCTGTGTCTCTCTTGTTTTATGTGTTTTCTGTGTTTATATTTCTGCAATATTTTATGTGTTCCATTGCTCCGTAATATATAATATTATAACAGTTTTGACCAAATCTTTTTGTAAAAGCTCCGCGAATTGCGGGCGTAGGGCGCAAAATTATAATAGAGTCATAGGGTTGTCCGCCCTAGTTTTTATAATGTAATGTCGGCTGGATAGACCTACCCAGGGTCTAGGGACCATGGGATTGTATAAATAGAGTGAGGCTCTAAGTGTATAAGATAACGAAGAGTGAAGATAGAATAGAAGAGGAGAACAAATCTAAGTGATTGAGTCGAAGTGTAAAGTGTGTCTATGGGTTGTAGAGTAGGAGAAGGCTCTGCAGCTGAGTGCGCAGAGGCCTAGTAGTCCGCAGCTGAGTGCGTAGGGCAGGTCGAATCTGCAACTGTTGGAAGAATCAATAAAGAGAAAGTTGACCATATTTCTGTGCATCTTTTACTGTTTTAATATATGATTGGGTGTAATTTGCAAAGTATTACTATTTATATGCTGCATGAACTTATTGGAATGTTTTGTATAACTAATTATGACATAAGACATCCAAGTATGCAACTAGTATAAGAAGATAAGTAAGATCGCCAGTAAGAGCACAGAGCATAGCTCTAGCAGCGCGACAACTCCACAGTCCCTGGTTAGGGCCACATGAAGATAATGAATCAGGGCGTAAAAGACAGGGAAGTGTGCGAGGTGACCTATGCACAGGAACAAACAGGGGACCAGTCGAACCTCTCACACATCTCAAGGGTGCGGAAACCTGGTTCTAGCACCTTCCCATACTACTTCAGGTGAGACCTCAGTCCGCTCTCCAGGGACTATTGTCGAAAGGGCCAGTAGTACAGGGATTTGTTTGGCTGATTAACTCCGAACCTGGGTTAGGCCCCAACAAGCCAACAAGAACAAACCTGTTGGATGTTTTCGTTCCAAATAATTTGTCTAGCTTCAAGCAAGGACATGTTACCCCTCAATCTATTTGCAATTCTTTGATTTCCTCTTATGTTGCTTGATTCTTACTAGTCAATTGATTGTTATTCTCCTTTTCCATATTCAAATTCCTCTCCTTTATATTTAATTGTTCTTTTACATGACTTAGGTTATCCTATAACTTATTCAATTCTACTTCTGAGAGAGTGAGATCTATCATTACCTTTGTCAATTTTTCTGAGGGGACTTATGATTCACTTGAGACTACAATGGTACACACATTAATCTTAATGGATTGTTCTAGATTTTGTATCTTTTCTTGAAGAATAACAATTTATTTATTTCTCTCCATCAACTCTATAGAAAATTGTTCCTTTTCTATTTTAGCTTGAGCTAGCTCAATCGATTGAGCATGCTTAGTTCCAGGCATTTTCAATTTCTTTCTCAAATATTGTATTTTAGACTCTATACTCTGCATTAGGGTCTTGATGACTTCTTTACCTTATGCATTAACTATTAGCTTAATGACTAACTTCTTGTAATCTTGATTTTGTATATGTAAAGCTTTTCAATTTTATTTTTCATATTTTTGTTGGTTTTAAAATTTCTCGAGGAGCTTTTTTGCCTTTCTAACTATTAATGAGGTTTTGTCCAGATCATTTTACAACATCTCCCCTTCTTGTCTGTGTAAATTTATTTTGTCAAGTAATGGAATATCAACCACATTTAAAGACAGATCTAATGTTTTAAACCCAGGTCCTAAAGGGATGGATTGAACAAGCGGATTCATGAGAGAGAGTTTCTACTAGTTCCTCTCCAGATCCATAGCAGAGAGTAACCTTTTTTCATAGGAAGAAGTTACTTGTGTTACCAGGTTAGTTGTCATATAATTTCTCATCTTATAACTCCTTTATTAAATATTTTGATTATTTTTTTCAATGTCTCTACTTTGTAAGAAGTCCCTTCAACTGAGAATGTTCCTAGATTTATAGAAGTAAAAGAGGTGGTAATTCAATATTTTCTAGTTGCATTTGGAAACTGAGTTTTAGAAGATTCCTCTATCAATTTCATTTGTATCTCTTCTTCATATTTATTTTAGACCTTTGATTTATTCTTTGGTTGTGAATCCTCCATGTCAACATCTATTATTCATAAATATTCCTTTTCAAACTTTTCTCCTTCGCTATAGGAGTTTCAACATCTATTTTCTAATGCACTTTGCTTACTAGCCAGATCTCCTAATTTTCCATTTTTTCAAGCTATGGTTTACTGTCACGGGTGTAAGGTGTAGAGATAATATCCATCATTTTTACAAAAATGATAGGTTGTGGACCATATTTCCACCTTTCACCCACATCAAAATTGACTTCTTTCATAATTTATTCAACTTGTAGGAGGGCTTGTTTTCTATTCACAATGAATGGCCCTATAGTTCTTTCTAGTTTGAACACGTGTCATTTATGTGATGGAACAAATTGAACTTGGTCTAAATCAAGACTCAATCTTATAAATTCAAGAGAAAATATTTTCATGGGAAAAAATATGGATAAATGATATGGTGGCACTTCACCTCCATATATTCTTATTCCAATATATTCTTCAAAAATGTACCAATGTTGTACTAGTATATATACTTATTGGTAACGATTCTTTCCCTTGAGGAAAAATCCTTGATGTCTACTGATGTCATACACAGTGACCATGAATGAGGATAAGAACTGAGGAAAAACCTCATTGTTTTCTTTCTTTCTAACAATATTGGTGCATTCAACCACACACTTCTTTTGATTTTTGGAATCCCATATGTTCAAACCAAGATAGTTGAACTTGTCGGCATGTACATATAAAAATAGGTAAACCAAAGTAGATGGGCGTCTCAGATAACCATATAGATGAAATTTTTTTAATTGGAAAATTATGGATTCAACCAAGTAGGATAGGACATCTAAAACAATATCTAGTTGTAGCATTAGCCTTAAGAATCATAAGGCCTATTCATTCACCATTCATGTATCATGTTCTCCTAATAGGGATAAAACTATATCCAAAACATGTTGTTCATATTTAGAGAACAAACAGGTAGGGTATTTTGTAGCCGATGAATGAATTTGAAAATTTGTAGGCGGAATGAACTTGAATAAACTTTCCTTGCTTTCCTTTGAAATTTCTTGATAGGTAAGAAGAAATGAAGTATCTGTGACTTTCTTAGGGTTCTCCATAGTAATAAAATTGAAATATTTATGAATTAACTTGAGTGTAACCTCAAGGATATTTTATCCCGATGAAGAGAAGGTGAAAGTCCTCCATGGGTTAAAGGAGGACACTAACCAGCTTATAGACTTAGGGAAATGGTAGACAGTTGGAAATATGATATGGTATAAACTTGATTGTACAATTCGAAAGGGGTCCTCTGCACTATTAAAATGACCAAGGATATGATAGTGAAGTTCCATAAGGTAAAAAGGACAAAAATAATCATGGATGTCATCTTCTCTATTCATTAGAGGCATATGAACAGAGGGAGTACTAGTTATGGGATTTTTGGTTGAATTTTGAGTTTTCTTCGTTTTTACAGTTTTAAGAAGAACAATGGAGGAACAAGAAATTATGAATTACCTGGTGATAAATCTGGCGATATGCAGAATGTTGACGTGGAAAAAATAGTGCACGACCTGGAAACTATTTAATATGACTTGAAGGGCTACAAAACAAAAGAATGATGAGTAGAAGGATCGTTTTCAACCCTTGTGTACCAAGCAATAAAAGAAAAAAATTGATGACGTGTGAAGGTAAAAAAAAATGATGTGGCACATGTGATGATGTGGAATATGAATTATGTGGAAGATAAGGGCGACATGGGATAGCGATGTGGAGGGATGAAGTTTATATTAGATTACTTGCATGGTTGGTGAGTTGTCATAGACTTTCAAAAGCGTGGTTTTCATGAAACCCACTTACCTCTTCCGGGGGGGTCTCCCTAGTGGTTTCTGGAAAGTATTGGGGACCTCCCATGATGAACCAAAACCATCGATCATGCAATAATATCTTTTGTCATTCCACATTCCGGGGGGGCTCCTCTCCTTATCTTTCAAGCACTTGACCCTGCTAAAATTCCATTACGAATTAGATATGGTTCCAACATACGATGATCCACTTCAGACTTGTACACCTTTTATCCCTTTGATTTTTGTAAAGTGTGTACCCACTTTACTATAGTTGTAGCCACTATCCTTCAAACTGAAATGATAGACTTTAATACGAACACAAATAAAATCTTTACAAGGGACTTTTATATATGAAAATTTTAAATTGTCCCTCTATCCAAACTTCTACATTTTTTTTGTTTTTCTTTTGTTTTTCATTTATATATATATATTTGAAAATAAAGAAATAAATTTGACCCACAACATATATCATAGTGAATCTCCATGAGGTCAAATGGACAACATGAACCATGAATTTCATCTTTCGTATCCATAAGAGGTATAATAATAGAGGGAGCACTAGTTACATGATTTTTGGTCTACTTTTTTGTTTTCTCCATTTTTACAGTTTTAAGGAAAAAGAGAATAACAGCATGGAATTATGAATTACCCATTCAAAAGTTGCTAGGGTGTGAAATGTTGATGCACAGAAAATGGTGCAAGACCCAGACAGTGTGACTTTAGAAACTACAGGACAATATAATGACGATCAGAAAGATCGCTTTCAACCATTGTGTACTAAGCGAAAAAAATAAAATTGATGACCTGTGAAGGTATGGAACACTGATGTGGCACATGGGATGTCTTGGAACATAAGGATGACATGGAATATGTGTGATGTGGAAGCGACATGGGGTAATGATGTGGAGGGATGAGTTTACATTGGCTCGCTTGTACGGTCGATGGGATGTCACGCACTTCGAAATCATGGTTTTTACAAAACCGACATACCACTTCCGGGGGGTCCCCCTAACGGTTTGTGAATGTTTTTGGTGTTGGGTTGTTTAGCCATTCTACCTTGTGGGGAGTATCCTCTCCTCAAATTTTGAGCACTTCACCCTACCAGAATTTTGTTGTGATCGCGACATAGTTTTAACATAGGACGATGCACTCTGATTGTGCGCACCCTTTGGTTTTTAATTTTTTTAAAGTTTAGACCCACTTTACAATAGTTGTGGGTGTTTTTATTTAATATGAAATGTTAGACTTTAATAACGATATAAATAATATATTTAAAAAGGATTTTACATACAAAAATTTTGATCATCCCTATATCCGATTCAAATTTCTCCATGATGATTTTTTGTGATTTTCTTTTATTTTTCCTTATATATATACAATTTTTTTTTAAATAAATAAATTTGAGCTACAACATAGTATAGATAACAACTATTTTTTTTATCGTACCATATTCTTCACAAAATTTGGAAAAATCATCTGATATGTATTCACCGCCTCCACCAGTTCTAAAGACCCTTCTTACTTTTCTACCTAACTAAGATTCTAGTTTATTTTATAACTTCTTAAAACATGAGAGTTAATATGATTTGATTTTCAAGAAACAAATCCGTTTTTTTTGGGAAACCATCAATAAAAGTCAATAAATACCATGCTCCTCTAAGTTCTAGAGTTGGCATCAATCCACACAAGCACACATGTCATTGTGAATGAGGTCCAAAAATTGTAGTGCTCTCCATGTTTCTCCCTTTTCTAACTAGTTGGTGTTGCTTGCCTTCAATGCATCATTAAGAAATTGCATTGTCTCTCATAATATGTGGCTATTGGCAACCCATATCCTTCATGCCAAATAATATCATATGCATATTTTTCAACCACCACCAAGGCCTCTTGGATGATAGGAATTGCATCCAACTTATACAAATTGCAAACTGCTACTCCTTTCACCATATCTTCATTGTAGTCTTATATTTAATGTTACTTGTCATCAAAATCTATTAAGAAAATATTTTTAGTATTTCCCAAAGAAAAAATAAAATGTTTTTGACATTTGGGACATACCAAACATTTTTTATTCTCTTGATTTGGAAACTTGGCATTTTCAATGCAATGTTGTCTTTTCACTTTCCTTCATAAGTAGATTCATTGGAAATTGATATTATATATTAATTACCAGAATCATCTTTAAACCTTGTCATATGTTTGGTCGTCCTTGAATCCAAGTACCAAGCATTATTGATGTGTGCCATAATTTTTTGCAAAAACAAACAAGTACTCTTTTCAGTGCAAGGGTTTGATTTCTCACTATCATAGATATATTTATGAGATTTATTATTTGGATCACCATTCTTTTTACCCTTATAATTTGGACTTTGGGGTTATGCCAACAATCCTTTTTAAAATTCTCAACTTTAAAAACAAATGAAACAATCTTTTGCCTATGAAATAGAGTTAACTTTATGACAACGGTTTGGTTTTTTTTTTCTTCTGATTTTGCTTCTATTTCCCATTTACCATAATAGGATTTGTCAGATTTGCTTTCATCTTGGCATAAGTCATTTTTTCCTCTGATTTTGCTTCTATTTCCCATTTGCCATGATAGGATTTGTCAGATGTGCTTTCATCTTGGCACAAGTCATACTCTTTCTTCATTAGAAAATCAAAATCTCTTCTTAACTATCTCACTTACCTAATTAATTTCAAAAGGGTTTTGAAAGTCTTATAAGAAGATGGAAAGGCTCTTAGTGTTAAATTTACAGACTCCTTATCTTTTATATGAACACCAACCAATGGAAATTCATCACTGACCAATGTAGTCATGGTTGATTATTGTACTTTAGTGTCCATTTTCTGTGTCATTGAATACATTATTTATATACATTATACAAGACTCATCAACAATCTCAAAAATAAATTTCAACTTATTCCATGTGATTTTGCATCATTTACTGTTACACTGTATTTTGTCACGCCTCTTACACTTCCCTATGACATACCCTAAAGTGCTCGAAACATGATCATTATACAATATACTCATCCATGTATACAACTCATATCCCTCCTTTAAATTTGCTTGAAAAATATCTAGAGCTTTCCTTGAAGAAATGGCTCTTGAAACCCTAAAATGAGAGTCATCGCCCTTATGAAGCTCAAAACCGCGATGATCGCATGTTGCACCATGTTAAGCTAGTGATGGCATCGCTTTGTTCCCTCTTATACCTGCGATGGTCTCCAAAAGGAAGTCTTCCCAAAGAGGATGAGAAGCTTCATGATCTAAAAGCTTCTAAAGCGGCGAGCTAGAGGTGGTTTCGCATAGATGAGGTCGAATCCTCCTAATTTGACCTCTTGGTCTCATCCCTATGAGCTACCTCCTTAAGGTATGAGACTAATCCTATCTTTGTAGGTTTCCTAATTCACTTTCCTAGCCTATAAATTCCCCCTCTACCATTCCCAAATGGTTGATCTATGTCCATTTGTACCCCTATGCTGAGTTTGTGCTTAGAGGCTATTCATTAGACTAGGAGACGGAGTGTTTGGAGAGTTTCTTGGCTTGGACTTGGATTACCACTCAAGGAGAGCCTTTCAACATCAAGGTTATGGTTGTAAACTTCCTCTTTATTCTTTAAATAATAATACAACTGCTAGTTCATCTTCCCAAAATATATATGTTCATGTATGTATTGGCTTGGCATTCCTTGATTTGATAAGTAGGTTATTATTGGATTTGTTATTGGTTTTGGCATGCTTTGTTGTCTCTTAGTCACTTGTGCAGGTACATAAGGGCTAGAAGAAGTAGGAGCAAGTTCGTGACACAAGCGGTTCGAGGATCACAACAAAGGAAATCAGAATAGCATCAGAGTGAGGTGGGCTATATCTCTTGTTCTATTCAATTATAATCTAGGAAGATGTCTAGTTGATTGTCACTTTAGTTGCTAGACCCACTCATTGGGCTAGAGGGATGATCTCTGTCCACAGAGAGGATTAACCTTGTCAACATTTACATTTGTAAATTGTTTTATCATAGATTTAGTGATTGACAAAGTTAAAAATCAACACAACTCCTCTCTTTTGTTTTCAAATTTAGCGACTATGAGAGATATCTTGGTTGTGCATGAGTAGAAACACTATTAAAAGAACCTCTTTATATTCAACCACTCTGTGTGTGGTGGGATCTTAAAGGAAATATCCTTGAAAAGTTTCATTTTCACCAATCCAAGTGTACTAGGAGTCTAGAGATGCTGATAGGTTTTGTCTATTATTAGGAGCATAAGCCCATTCATTAGATCCAAAATTTTTGAAATGTAAAATAGGATGCTTGTTGTCTTACCATCTCTCATAAGGAGTCATAATTGTGAGAGGACCCTTGCTGATTTCATCCCAATGTTGATGTTTACAACATTGATAATTTGTAAATGTTCCAAAGATCCATGTACATTGTAAATTGTGTAATTGAAGAGAAATAATGAATGGGAATAGTAATGTAATGTTGGAGTTTTTTCTTGGAATTTATCCATGGTAATCTTTGTAATTTCTTTTTTTTTTTTTTCCCCTAGGAAAAAATCGTAATTTTATTCATGTTGATAAAATTACATTTTGTAGATGCTTGAAGCATATGCATATGGCTGTTCCTGTAAAAACAGGCAGCATAATAGAAATAAGAACACATAATAGAATAAGACTAGAAAGGAATGCAGCAAAATTTAAGAAATTGTGTCTATCGACCTATATTTTCCTTCCTTTTTTCTTCTCCACTTTCCGCCAGCCTCCAGTGTTGGTAGTGGGAACAATTATGGCAAGTTGGTTTTCCTCGATGTGCCCAGGTTGTTCTTTGTCCGAGTCCGATCCTTCGGTACTATATGCTCGTTTAGCGTCGCTTATTTCCAGCTGTTGTTCTTGCTGCCGTATCATGCTGTTGGGTTCAAGGTTGGTCCCTTCGGTGTTCTATTCCTGCATTTGGTTATGGCTCCTATATATATCTGTGGGTTCCGTGTTTAGTGCCACCTCTTCCAGTGGTTCAGTGTGCTGCCAACCTTTTGGCTTTTTCTTATTCCCCTTAGGCTCCTTACGAGTCAGTGGACATGCATATTGTAGGTGTCCTGTCTGCAAGCAGCTGCGACATCTGAAAGCCGTGTTTTCGTAATCTAGTTGTTGCGTCCACAGTGAATTATTGAAATTCAATGTAATGTGATCTGGAAGTCCTTGACTTAGATCCACTTCTACACATATTCTAGCATATGTGAAAATTCCCCGGTTTGCTCTGTCCTCATCTATTTTGAGATGTTTTCCTAAGGAGTTCCCAATGGCTGTTAAAGCTTTTCGATGCCAGAAATGTAGTGGCAGGTTGTGCAGCCTAACCCAAACTGGCATTGTCGATACTACCATGGTGTTGGCGTCGAAATCCGTGAACCAGGGAGTGAGAAAGAGACCAGTATTGCCCCAGAACCAGGGCCCCTGTTTAATGGTATTGTCTCGCTCCAGCTCTGTGTTAAATCTGACTATGAAGAATCCCTTAGGGCATAGATATATTTCGCAATTGGGTGTCCATGTTGTGTAGATCCATTGGTGTAGTGCATCGACTTTGGGCCAATAACCGTTAAATCTGCATATAACAACATTTTTAGTTAGATCTGAGTGTAGATCTATTACCTCCGGCAGTGATATGGTTAGCATAAGTGCTTCTGGCTTCTGTTCCACAATGTAGGGTCCTGGAAGCTCTGGTGTGGATGTTGTTCTGTGTTGCATTGGTTCTTTCCCTTTGACTGCGTCGCGGAAAGAGCCTGTATTTTTTGAGCTGGTTCCCTTGCATCCGCCCCGGAGTCTGAGGTTGAGGATGATGGTTGAATCTTTGACCACTCCGTAATGCTGGAGAGTGTGTTGGTCCTGCAAACAGATCCCTGAGTATAAGAGACTTTGGAGTGCTGCCGGAATTCCCAATTTGGTCTGGATCTGTCTTTTTAACTCCTAGACTTCCGTCCCCTCCTTGATTTGTGCACAACAATGTTTACCTTCTACAGATCTGATAAATATTTGCATCAGATCTGATGGCTCGGCCTTGATTAAGCCCTGATTCCTTTGATTGGTCTCCAGATCTGGCGATCGTCCACCTCTTATCATCCATTTTTTAGATTCAAGGACCTTGGACTCTGGGCGTGTCTTATTTGATTCAGGACCAGTGGTTCGTGTTCTTTCCTCCCCAGGGCTCTCTGATATCGGATCTGGGTTGCTTCTGTTTCTCCCAACTGGAAAAGAGCCAGTATTCTTTGTGGCTCCTGCTTGCGTAGCCGTCTCCGGCCAAACCTCTCCCTTCTTACCCTTTATCGCGATTTGGTGCTGCAGATCGAGGTAGGATGGCATTATCGATTGCAGATCTGAGCATTTACGGCGTAGATCTTCCTGGCCATAACCTGTTGCAGTAAGGGAAAATGGTTTATTATGAAAAAAATCTTTAATCAGATAATGGGAGACCGACCATGACCTGAGAGCAGGCCCTTCATCTTCCGTGACTCGTTTCGTTGCTGAGTGACTATGATCTCGGCCACTGTATTGCCAGATCCATAGCGGCGCACTCAGATGGGATGATCCGGCGTCTGATCTCCATGTATTCCTTGACATCTCTGCCTTATCGCATGTCTGCGAGACGGCGACACCGTAAACCCTAGCCATCCTTGCTTCAGATCCGTGACGACTCGATCTAGGAAAATCTACCAATCTTTGTAATTTCTATATGAGTGATTTTTTGTTTACTTGCTTTGTTCTAGTGGTAATTAATTCCAACGACCACAAATTTAATCCCCGATCAATCCTATGCAACACAATCATTGAATGGATTGAGTTGTTGTTTTGTATCCGTTTGCTTGAAATTTTGATTGGTATCCACATGCCAGTCTCTAATTTGCTCGAATTGTTGTTTTATTATTAGCTGTGCAATCTATTTCACAAGTTACATTTTTAGAGACTACATGCTTGTTCTCTATGTAAACTATCAAGCTCTATACTTGTGCTCTATGTAGATACCACTGTCATTTGAAGACATTTTCTTTAATTATGCATACAATGTCCTATATCTAAGGATAATTATTTAGTGGACAAGATCATTACTATTTTGTAAGTAATTCTTTTAATTGTGCATTTAGTGACAATTTCCTAGATCCAAGGAGAATTATTTAGTGCACATCATTACTATTTTATATGTAATTTTTTTTTGTAATTTTTTAAATAATATGATAAATAACACCTCAAATTTAAGCCAATGTCTAACATGTCAAGACTTTATGATTATTTAATATGGTAGATAAAAATCTACCATATTATCAACCAATGATTTTTTTTAATTGAAAACTTCGTCAATATTGCGACAACAATCTAACCATCACATTGCACACGAGTGCATGGATCAATGGTTGGGGCAGTCGGTTGCCATGCACCACACCAGTGATTGAGTCTTGTATTGTGGCGCTACGCAGCAACATTTAAAAAGTTTCATTAAGATTGTATTCAGAATATAATGAGATGTGATGGTTGTCAACTTGCCTAACATGTAAAAAGAGCCCCATAATGCTTCTTCTGGAAACTAGCCCCCTTAAAAAAACAATCTAACCATCCCAACACATTTTATTAAATGGGTGGGGTCGTTAAAACTATGACGTGTTGCAGCGTATTTTGTAAAATTAGTGGGGATGTTAGTCTTGCGACGAGATTTCCCACGTCCTCAATGCCATAACTGCATGCTCGTCGCAACGTATTTTGTAAAAATAGTGCTCTCGTCGATCTTGTGACAAGATTTCCCACGACAGCAACGTATCAACTACGACATGTTCATCGCAACATACTTTGTAAAACGAGTGCTCTTGTCGGTATTGCAATGGATTTCCTGCTACTAAAATGTCGCAACTACATAATGTGTGTTGCAACATATTTAATAAAGTAGTGGGGTTTTTTCTCTTGCAATGGTATTTCCCAAAACCTCAATGTTGAAACTAGAACACGGTCGCCGCAAAGTACTAGGTAAAATTAGTGGCATCATTGGTATTGTGACGATATTTCCCACAATTTGAACATCACAACTAGTGGCATCGTCGGTCATGTGATAGAATTTCTCAGAGTCTCAACGTCAGAACTATGACACTGTCATCGCAAAGTACTAGGTAAAATTAGTGGCGTTATCGGTATTACGACGATATTTCCCACGCTTGAACATCACAACTACAAAATGATCGTCAAAACATACATTGTACAATTAGTGGCGTCATCGGTCGTACAATGACATAGAAACCACCGGCATGGTCGTCAAGACATACTTTGTAGAATTAATGGTCTTGTCAGTGTTGTGATGACCTTTCCCATGCTTAAATGTCACAAGACCATCATAGACAAACTGTCTAGTGGCTGGAATTGTGACACGACTTGTGACGATCTTTCAAACACCTAAAGGTCACAAATATGTCAGGTATTCGTTGGTCTTCTGACGCATGTTTCAATTGCACAAATAGGTTGTCTTTCCATTGGAATTGCAACGCAATTACCGTCAAAATTTTGACGATTAATGAGATTCAAAAAATGACTATAAAATGTTCAATGTTTCAAGAAATCTATTTTTTTTTGTCATTATAGCTATGAATGATCATCACAAGAAATATAGAGTTGTTGAAAATGGGCTCAATGATTAGTAGTGTATCCAGGGCCCATAAGAGGATGGTATCACACTTTGTGGCATGGGAGGGATAACATCACCTTGATATTCCTTAATGTTGGAGAAGAGATAGGAATTTTGACCACCTAGGGACCTATGATACCACTTTTGTGTTACAAGATGAATATTGGGGCCTACAAAAGAGAATTTATTGAGACCTAAGGGCTAATCCTTAAGAGGTTATTTTAGAAGGGCAATGCTCACACCTTGGCACCAAGAAGCCCTCAATGTTAGCTCTAGAAGGCCTCACAAATGGATGATGTCATCATTCTCTCTCCTACGACTCACACGTGTTGGAAAGAGTTGATTTTATTCATTAGCTATTAAGTTGGCTTGTGACCTAACTTATGATTGACACATTATTTTATTATTTTAGGGGGAATTAGGCTAAATTAGGCATTCATACTCCTCATATAAGTAGAGGAGAGATTCATTCTTGTAAATCATCATCTCACACTTGGAATTTTAGGCCTCATGAGCTAATTCGACCATGTTTTCTTAAGAATAATTTGGATCTATGAATGCATTTGACATTTGGAGCTTATTTGGTTACCTTTAGAGCTACTCTTTGGATCAAATGAATGAAATCTCTTTGCATGTTATCTTGTAAGTGTACCTATTGTTTAATATATATTTTCTATGTCTAATGTATGGAACATGTTGAATCTAAGGTTTTCAATTGTGCCCTAATTTGTTAAAAATTTATTAAATTCTATCTTGATATCACTATTGCGTGCATTACTCATGAATAACATGTGAATGAATTTCCTAGAGGTGATATTTTTCTATCTCTCCCATGAAAATTCCATTATCTAGTGCATAGATAATTACTTGAATATTGGTGCTAGGGCATCAAGATTTCAACCTCCTTAGAAAATTTTTGGTTTTCATGTCAAATCATAGACTTCATACTACCAAGGAACAAGGAACTAGTCCATTTTGTTGGTGATCAAACTTGACTTTTATCCATAAATTCTTCCTTCTCTAATTCAACCCCTTTAAGGCCCGGCTTGCTAAACTAGGGATTGGTGTGAATCCCTAAGCAAGGTATATATTTGGAATTGAAGAGCCTAAACATCAAGAGGAGGGTATTTTCTATAAAATATCTTCTTTTGGCGGGAATCCAATTCGATCTTGTCTATAAATTTCTTTGCCTTAGGGTAAACCCTAGTCTAGTCTTGCTTCAACTTAGGCGCTTGTTTGAGGGTTTCATGTGCTTTGATATTGATGATATACATGATTAGAAACCCTTTTTCCTTTCATTGACATTTGGCCATCACAACACTCAACTTACCAATCAAGGCCTAAGTCTTGTGCTTCATTCTATAGGTATCTACAAAGAAAAATAATAATCTCCTACTATAGCCTTGAGCCTAAATTGCGCCTCTCTTGTAGAAGGCCTCATTATGTCACCTTGTACCCTAACTCTAGAATATCGTTAGGTGACCTTCTCACATATCAAGATTCCTCTTATCAATTAAAATTTGTATAATGCAGGGAGTTTTGGTTGTGGTGACAGTGGACCATCACCCCATTGTTGTCATTTGGTCTAGTGTTAGCCTTATAGGGTGCACCTCTCCAAGGCCCGCTAGATTTTGCTGCAACATCTTTGGCACTGCTACCAAGGATGAAGTGAGTCTACCTTCATGAAATTTCAATATTTATCTTCATCCCAAACAACAAGATAAATATTTTTTTAGTAACTCCATTGGAAGAATGAAACCCTTTTTCTTCATTAAATTACAAGTTCAATGCTTGTAGGGTAAAGCAAGCATCTCTCAAGGCATTTTGAGTTCACCCATGTGACCCATCATATGGTTGATATGCAAGACACAAGGAAATAGATCCTGGGAATTTTCAAGAATCATTATTGGCTTTGGATGTTATATGGATCCTTGGATATCCAAATAAATTTGATTGGAAATATATGGGAGATATGCCAAATTTTGATGGTGACCCATCTTCAACAACCAATCATATAGAAATAGTCATCAAGCATTCCTTAAAGGTCAAATGGTGCATCAAAACTTTCTCATTGGATTGTTTATTTTCTCTACTGGATACAAGCATAAGGGTTGGCTTGATGACTCATGTGAACTTGGAAGCATTCCCTTTTTCTCCATTTTTATTAATAAAGTCTTCAAGTATAGGGGGCCAAAGTTTCAAAATAATGAAGAGGCTCATCAAAGCTTCGAGGCGAATTTCCTAAGGGAGGGCCTCATTAACTAGGATGAGGAATTTGAAGAAGACCTTGAATAATTTATTGATGAAAGGAATAAGGAAGAATACATTACGCAAAAGGAAGAGTTATTTCTAGATCATCTAGATGAGCACACTGAAAGTGGTCTTGAAGATGATCTAGAAAGAATGCACAATGAGGATCATGATGAATATGGCAACTTGGTAAGTGAAGAAGAGGTAAGCTCGCCTCTTTTCATGGATGTTGAGTCTAGTTATGTACTTTCTGGAGATATTGAAAATGGGGATCCCATTAATTCCAAAGAAGTTAATATTTGTGATTTTATACATATAGAAGAAGGAAAGTGGGATATGAACAATTGTCAATTTGACAACAATCCAATCTATGATACTTGTTATCACTTTGTAAAAATCCTCCAGGTTGAGGAAAGGGCTATAGAGGTAACCACAAACAGCTTTGGACTAGAAACTGGTCTTTTCTAGTTGGAGGGGGCTCCCTCAACTAATGAAAACTAAAGATTTGACTCTATAGCATACAAAGACCAGATCTGAAATATGTTTGGATTTTGATAATGGGGGTGGTAGAGGATTTTAAGAAAAATTATTGGCAGTAATAGTGATCTCCCTATTGTGACATGCTGATGTATTTCCAACCAACTTCATATATGGAGGCTTAATTAGTATAGCTTCAGAATGGATAATGAAGTTGTAGTATAGAAAAGATAAGAGTATCAATACATTTATCAAAAGAGCAGAAACAATAACATTTTATCACTGCAACTCAGACAATGACAATTAAGAAGAAAATACAATACTTTCAAAGGCATACATATTTCATTTGAAACTGAAATATACCCAGTTCAGTCATACATGAGCATGTAATATGAATTCAAGTTTAACTGTCCCATACACCTTTAAATCAGTATGAATAAAATAAACATGAGAATGGAATATAAACTGAGAGAGAAAACTTATTCTGAAAACATCCATACCATAAGAATCTCCATAAATCGATTGGAACCCCTTCAACATTCAAGCATGATCATTAAAACTAAATCACACGCATAACTGCAATAACTCCTCTAGACATTGAGAAACGAACAAAAACCCTGTTTGTCTTCATTCATGAAAATATATAATAGATACATGGATCAAAATAATTTTAGGTTCACTGCACCTTCGATCCAATAGAGGATCGACCCAAGACTTAAACAAACATAGTAAATTGTTGTTTTTTAATGCCTTTCACCAAGACATAAAGCAAAAAACACCTTTTTTCTTTCAAAAAAAAATTCTAATACAAAATAACTTGAAAAAGTAAATAGCAAAAAAAACATAAAAGTTTCCTTTCTAACCACTGAAAAGCCTGCACAGCGCCCAAAACTTTATCCTTCCAGAACTGACATGTGGCAAGTAATTGAGGCGGTGAGATGGACACCACATGTACCCCATGCCAGCATATTCAAAACCTAACAGGTGGCCAATCCAGTGTATGTGAGATGGTCATAGCATGGGCTGCGTAGCGGGTGTGCAACATCTATGTAGCAAAATTGTTGCGATTGTTCTCTGAATGCCTTTCATTGCTCTTGAATGTTTTCATGACACTATATGTCGATCAACATATTAACACCTCATAAAATCAAGACAGAACTTGAAAATAAGAAAGGAAGCCTGATCATTTCCTTTTCCTCTTGCTTGATATTTTACTGCTAGAAGCCTTGATGTTGGAAGCCTTGGACTTGGAACATGGAGTAGTGAGGTCATGTTGCTCAATAGGTGGTGATAAATTAGGTGTGGATTTGAATTTAAGATCAAATTTAGACATATTCATTATAGGAGGTATTACAACTGCTCCCTCATATCTCTTCAACAATCTATGTGCCTCCTCTAAATCTTGCCTCATACTTCTCAGCTGAGCATTCAAGACCAGGTTTCTAACACACAAGTTTTTGCATTGTCTCCTAACTAGTTGTGACGATTTGACAAAATGATTAATCATGCCAAGGGCTTTGGATGCCTCTTGGACTTCATGGTCAAAATTTTCAAGAATATGTTGAATGAAATTTTTATACTCCCAGATTTTGTTGCCTAAATTGATTTACCTGGTATTTGCTTTCCTCTAACTCCTCCAGGCACCTTTGATACTCTTTCCATTAGCTGAATGGGGGTCTTCCAGGAGCTTTGGCTATTTGTTTCATTTGTTGCACATATTTAAACTTTGATTTTAACACCCTGACTTCTGGCTCACTATGCCCCACTACAACATTCTTGGCTTGTTCAACAAAAGCAACATGTTTTTTCTTCCCTTTGGCAACTGGACTAGGTGACTCTGTCTTGTCTTCTGTTGGTTTAATATCATGTTTTATATCTTTGTTATGTTTCTCCAGAAATGTTATTCTCATCTGGTTTTTAAACAATGCCTCTCTCATCTTTATTATCTTAGGGTCCTCTTCTTTGAACTGCACAACACATGTTTCAAGTGGTGTTATGTCCTCCTCATAGTCTGGTTGCACCATTTCTGGGCACTTGATCTCATCCAATTTATCATTAACCTACACATATGTCTGCTTGTCTTTAGAAGTTTCCACAATTGCTTGAGGGGCTACCTCTTCCTCGGTCTTTTTAACTCTAGACCTCGTTCTGGGTCTCATCACAAACTCATCTTGGACTATGTCTTCAATTTTGACCTTAAGTTTGTCTAGTTGAGTTGATGTCGCCCATTCTTCTGTTTCTTTGTCTACCTTGTCATCCTCCATGATTTCCGATTTAGCTTTCTTTCTCAACTTGCCTATAAGTTTCTTGCTGGTCTTGGCACATTCCTTCTTTATGGGTTTAATTTTCATGACTGAATGGATGCTCTCCTTTTTTGGATTTTCTTTCTTGGGCTCTTCTTTATCTGTATTCATTAATGGTGACCCAGTTTGTGGCAAGAGATCAATACTTGCAAGAAAATTGGACCAAAGAATTTTCTTTCTTTCAACATCATGCTTAACTAAGATTTTGATTAAAGAAAAATGGAATAGACTTGAAACATGGTTATCCTTTTGAATTTGTACTTTGGTGGCCATTATTTCTAAACTCTTAATAAAGAAATGAGGTTATTTGGCTTTCGTTCAGTGAAATTCCATAGTAACCTGAGATGGTACTAGTATATTCTACTGGACCTAACCTCACGGGTGAAGTATATTTGGATAACCTTCAGAAGGTCAACATATTGTTCTTGAAGATAAATGTTGGGTAAGGTGGAAGCAAAATTGTCAAGATACTCCGGTTTCACAAACTGCTTGTAAGCCAAAATGTCTAATTGATCCCCCTTGAACCATTTCTCCCCTGTTGTTGGGAGTTTGGTTGCATCAGCAATAAAATTCTCAGTTAATATAATCTCTGTGTCTCCTAGTTTCACTATGTTGTCTTGAAAATTAAGAGAAAATAAGCTAGCATTGTGACCTACTTTATTAATCTTCTGACAGAAAGGGGTGCAAACTGTGTCCTCAAAAGCCACTCTAATTGTAGGGGATGAATTGAGCAAGCTCAAAGTGCTGGGTTTTGTACGTACAAGGTATCCTCCCTTTTTTCTAGAAGCAGAGGCCATCCTACCTCAACACCTAGTAGATTGAATTTGATTTTAGGCTTGGCTACGTGTATAAACCTAAAGGAAGGAATATAACCATGAGTGACAACATAACTCTATTTAAACAATTGTGACAACAACATGGTGGCAACATTGCTTATGTAGTCGAATACAAGCAAGAGACTTTGAAAATTTAAAAGACATCTAACATTAATTGCTTCAGGAAACATTAATCATCCAAATTTCATGTCTACAACAATGCGACAGTGCATTCAGAGGAATAACTATGTTTTTCAAATAGAACAGAGCATGTGCATTACAAGTTTCTAATAAGTATAGACACAATTTTGACACAGTAACTAGGATAAACAATAATGGTAATTTGAGGAAAGGTGACTGACTTGCTACCTCTCCAATATCTACATTCAAATCGTGTGTTGAAGACTAGCCTAAGATGCAACCCCTCTCTGTGCAGAAAAATGCGGCACCATACTCGAACTGTTCTGCAACCTGTAAACCTTCCTGTGACTTCTGAGCTTCTCTGCGTCTTTTGAACTCCCTTGTGATATTTTCTTCGTAATAACACCACTCATCTCATTCTCTACATGAGGGACAAGTCCATCACCTGTGAGAAATCATACAAGAAATTGGCCGCCTTTACAATGATTTGAAATTATTTTGTTGATGTAACAAGTTTGACATGTAACCCACGTTCCTCATGAAATTTCACATGCTTGAGATAGAATTGTTCAAATGTTGTAGGGTGGCGGAGGGTTTAGCCATGATAACTTCGGTAACCAAAGTTTTTCGAGGGTGAAAAGGACAATGGGTCAATCATGGTGTGTAATGATGTTTAGGGAAGGGGGTATTTTAGGCCCAGGGAAATGTAGTTAGGCCAAAAAAAAGGTGAGGGTGTAGGCCTAAAATTATGAATAGGAATAATATAAACATTATGGGATGAGGGGAAGTAATGTAATGAGGGGAAAAAGGAGATAGGTGGAATGATTCATATAATGTATAGCAAGGGAATAGATCAAAATATCAATTATTAGGATCCTTTTGAGATCCTTCCTTCAACAATAGACACTTTGAGCATATTACCAACCTATCATCACCTAATACCTAGACTCAACAATTTGTTGCAAAACTCTCCCATACAATATACACTCCTTCCCAATGTATGACCTTGATTACTAGAGTGGTGACCCAACTAATGATGACTCCTTTGAGAAGTGATAGGTCAAAACATGACAATGAGCAAATTTATGACTTTGAACTTCTTTAAAAAAAAAAAAAAAATTAACTCGAGGTACCTTTCGACTGACAAACTAGCCTACTCTAACAATATTGATGATGATGTTAACAATGTATTTGTCTTGCCTAAAACTCCATATAATCAAGAATACATGAGTATTGATATATTTGAGTCAGCTTTATACCCTCCTGCAATCATTCCCCAATGCACGAGTCTTGAAAATGATGAACCTATATTGGTTTTCCCTTTTCAACATGATCCTTGTAATGAGAAACCAAGTCGTCGTAATCCTCCATGCCAAGCATATATTTCACTATATCCCTCCTAGCATCCCCTAAGGACATCTAGTAGTGTGGCATGTCTAAGAAAGATTTTGAGAGGAAATTCCTAAAATTGACCATCAAGATCATGATAGTCAATCTTGAGGGAATAATTCGATCGTGTGGGTTTTATATTCCATTTCCCCCCTACATCTGTGATCCCTTATTGCAGTCCACAACTACCTTGCTTTCCCACCTCCCACCCTTGTGTCTCATCATGCCAATATTAAAAAGGATGATGTGATATTTGGTTTCCCTATCTCATAATGACTGATAATGGAAATTATTGTTATGTTGATATAATGATATTATGGTTACATTGGTTGTATGACTATACTTAGCTCATGCTTAGTATGCTAGCATTGCATGGTTGTGTAGGTGCATTTCATATTATTTTTACATGTTAATATCATTCATATCATGTTTCGTATAGATTAAAATGTGTTTATATTAAATTTTACTTTCTATACAAGTTTATGCTCTTTTATAGAACATGGGAGATACCCTATGCCAATTTCACGTGTTGCCAGACAAGTTTGTTGCAATGTGAAGTTTATAGGTTTGTTGTAGTTCTCATGAACTCCCTGTTAAAGTACATAGATCATGCACTCTATGGTGAGCTCATGTCATAGTTGGAGCCAGACATTACCCACCAAAAGTAGGTGACCCCATAGGAGGAAATTTTCTCCCATCATCTCTTCCATCCGTCCAACTAACTACCACTACTAGTTGATGATGATGTTCCATTCATATCCCTGCCACCTTCATATCTCTTAAGTTTCCTCACCCATTTGGAAAGAGAAAAAATTGGAATATGGGATTTCGAACAAAAGGTAACTTATTCATTATGCAATCGGGTGCTTATGCTTATTTATATTTTGGGCATTTTACATGGATTATGGGATAAACTGGAGGGAAAAGGAGTTTTGACCGTTATCTTGTTCCCTCACCTTAAATGGGGGGTTAATCCTTTATCCTAGTCTAGTGGGAGCTCCCTTAATGGCCCAATGGGAATAGGATGGGCACTACTTGGCCCAAACCACGATTGAGATAATGTAGTCCCATCTTTCCCTATTCCATAATTACCACTTTCCATCTTACAATACAAGCCCTATATTCCACCTCCCTTCTTCGAGTTCAACTAACCATTAGATCTTTTCGATTTTGCACCTTACATCCTCACAACTGGGTAGGTCCTAAAACTTTGCCCCAGGAGGTTGATGCAGCTAAAAAAACAAGAAAAAGAATATGATGGCCACAAGAAAAAACAAAATAAGGTCAAAATGAAAAATATGGCTAGGAAATACACATTAGCATGTGGGAAAAATCCTAGCATGAGCTATACCTCACTCATTTTGGTCATCACTCAGCTCCTAAGCACATGTTTCTCTTTATATTATGAGAAGGGGCCCTTTCATATCCCAACCCCTAATGGGAAATGAGCTACCTCATCATTAATGGGGTATTTATTGTTATACATCATACAAGGAAATATCTAACCCTTCAAGCTACGAGTAGTAAAACCAATAAAAATATCAAGAAAAGGTAAAAGGCACACAAGAGAGTTGGAAAAGAACCAGTTGAGTTCATAACTCATGCATTCGTGATTGCTTCCTCCCCACATCTATAAACTCAGAATCATGAGCCCATTGACCATGGCACTTTTCCATGAAGTATTTCCCATCCATTCCATCAATATTCACATGAAACTTATTAATTGAAGGGTGGACTAAGGACATGTCATTTCCCCTTGGGTTCTAGAAACACTTAATAGGGTGGTCTATTAACCACTCCTACTTATGTAGGTGACATCATTGCAAGTTCAAAGCCTTAATTTTGGAAGGGAATCCTTATTTGAAGTGTCAAATTTCCCATTACTTTCAAGCTTGGTTCACTTAGATGCAAAAATAAATAAATGTGCCTAATGATTTAGTTGTTAACATTGGATATTGTGTGTAATGTTTAGGTAGTTCAATACCCATGGCTTGGCCATATTCACTGGGGCCCAAGTCCTTTACGGAATCATATTGACATCCACAAGTGAGGCGTTGAGATCTGTAGGAATGCAAGCAACAACAGAGCATCATACATACTCATGGGCACCTATAGCACCCACAAAATTCCATAAACTTGTCATACATTGATGAAGTTTATGGGATGATACACCTAGACCCAAAATTTCCCCAACCGACTTAGCACTATTAGAGGGATGGTAATTGATCTAGGGCCCATAGGAGGATGGTATCACACTCTGAGGCATGATAGGGCTAGAAACACCTTGAACACCCCCAACGTTGGTGTAGAGACAAGCATTTTGACCACTTGGAGACCCATGAGATAACTTTTGTGTGCCAAGATGAAAATTGGGGTCCATTGAGGAGCATTGACAGAGACCTAAGGGCCAACCAATGGATGTGATTTTAGAAGGCTTCTACCTCACATCTTGGAACCAAGAAGCTTCAACACCAGCCCTAGAAGGGATCACACATGGAGATGTCATCATTCTCTCTCCTACTTCTCATATGTGTGGGCAAGAGTTTATGTTATTCGTTGGCTGTTAAGTCATCTTGTAAGCTAACTTGTAATTGGCACATTATTTTATTAATTTAGGGTGCATTAGGATAAATTAGACATTTGAACTCCTCATATAAGTAGAGGAGAGATTCATTCTTGTAAATCATCACCACACACTTGGGAATTGGCCTCTTGATCTAATTCAACCTTCTTTTCTTGTGGAGAATTCATATCGATGAATGCATTTTGACATCTGGAGCTGATTTTGTTTATCTTTGGAGCTATTCTTTTGATAAAATGGATGGAATCTCTTTGCATGTTATCTTGCAATTGTACATAATGTTGAATATTTAATTTATGTCTAATGTATGTGATATGTTGAATCTAGGGTTTTCTATTGTGCCCCAACTTGTTGAAAATTTATTAAATGATATATAGATATCACTATTCCATGCATTACTCGTGAATAACATGTGAATGAATATCCTAGTTGTGATATTTTTGTAGCTCTTCCATGAAAATTCAATTATCCATTCCATAGATAATTTCTTGATTTTTGGTGCTAAGGCATCAATGTTTAAGCCTCCATAGAAACTTTTTGGTTGTCCTATCAAACCATAGACCCTACACTCCCAAGGAACAAGAGACTAGTCCATTTTTTTGTAATAAAACTTGAATTTTATTCATAAATTCTTCCTTCTGAATTCACCCTCTTTAAGGCCAAGCTTAGTAAGCTAGCACTTGGTGTGAATCCCTATACAAGGTATAGTTTTTGCATTGAAGAGCCTAAACATCAAGAGGATGGTATTTTCCACAAAATATCTTCTTTTGGTGGGAACCCACTTCTATCTTGTCCACAAATTTCTTTCCCCTAGTTGTTTTCCCTAGGGTAAACCATAATATAGTCTTGCTTCAATGTAGGGGTGTGTTTGAAGGTTTCATGTTCCTTGATCTCACTGATATACATTGTTGGAAACCCTTTCTCATTACCTTGACCTTTTTCCATCCCAACACTCAACTTACCAATCAAGACTTTGGTCTTGTTCTTCATTCTATAGGTTTATAGAAAGAAAGAAATCATTTTAGCATAGTAGAAGTGGTTAGAGTCACAAAATATGCCCATTTTTGTTATTTTTTGCAATAGCCACAATGCTCAAGGAAATAGTTTAGATGTTACATGGAATCACCATGATTATTATAAGTGATAAAAATCTAATTTTAACTATAATTTTTGGATTGAATTGTTTTCTTGTGTAGGTACTCAATTAGCTCATAGTTCCACTTACCATCCTCAACTAATGTGTGCACTGAGATTGTGAATAAATTTCTACAAGGGTGTATTCATTGTTTTTATTTTGATAAAAATACAAAATGAATTAGGTAGTTTCTCTTAGTAGAACAATGGTAAAACACATCCTTCCATATTTCATTAAAAAATATCCCAATTTTTGGCAGTTTATGAATATATTTGTCCATCCATCCCAACACCCATGAGAGGAAATGTGGAGTAGTTTCAAGCAGTGGAGGACCACATAAAGCATGAAAAATAGGTTCTCAAGTTATTGAAGGAAAACTTGATTACACCACAAAATAGGATGAAGCGATAAACATATCGACATCGTAGTGAATGGGAATTTGAAATGGGGGATTGGGTATTTTTGAGGTTAGAACCATATAAAACAAATGTATCTTTAGTAATAAAATAAGGACAATAAATTAGCACCTAAGCACTATAGTATCTATAAGGTTTCAAAGTATTGGAAATATGGCATATAAATTGGACTTGCCTCCATCTTCATGTATACATCTAGTATTTTGTGTTCTTGCTTAAAGAAGTTAATTGACTACAAGATCCCAAATCAAACAATATTAGCATGAATTAATGAAGAAGGGAACATCATCTTAGAACCAGATATAATCCTTGAAACAGGGATTAAACAAATATGAAATCAAGAATTTATTGAGTACCTGATTAAGTGGAAGAACCTATCAGTAGACGACACGACATGGGAAGATGAGTTCTTCATATAGAAACATATGTAGCCAACAAATTATTGAGGACAACACTTGTTTGAAGGAAAGACACATATTAAGCCTTATAAAAATTCCAAAGTTAAGGATAAAACATCATGTAAGTCCTATATATTAAGTTGTTACATTTCCATTGTAATAATAAAAATTTTAAATATCTGCCATCTCAGTAGAAAGCTATCGCAACTCTGGAAAACATGATCAAAACTACTCAAGCAAGTTAAGGCACTCAAGATGTTGATAAATCCACTATTAATGCAACCAATATTGGAGAACATTATAAATCTCAAGCCCTACCCATTTCTCCTAACTTTTTATGTTTTCAATAAAAATGTAAATAATTACTAGTAGACTTACAAGTTTCATTAAATGTTAGGCCTTACTTTGTCTACAAAATAACTAACACCATCCCAACAAAAACTACTCCCAAGATTATTTAGCTGGAAATATATGAATTAAAGGTAATGGGTGGATTAAAGGATGTAATGATGAGGCTAGTTTCATATCCTAGAGTGCATCAAGTGATTGATGTTCTTGTCATGGACATTGTGGAAGCTTACAATATATTATTGAGTAGGGATTGGTCACAAAAATAGTAGGGATATTTAGTATCGTCCCCTTATTGTTATTGTTGTGCCAATGTAGCCCCCATATTGTTATTGTTGTGCCCTTACATTATTGCTATGTTGCCTCTAATTATATTGTGACCCTTTAGACTCCTATATATACTAAGGAGGTACTTTAATTTATATCATCCAATAATTGTTCATTTATGTAATGTAAAGGAATTTTACCCCTTGAAGAGGTTAATTTTCAAGTTGTTGATCTATCTTTCATTTTTTTTTTTGATCTGGTTGCATAGCATTTGGTATTAGAGCTTTGGATTCTAGGGTTTCGCTGCTTCAAACAGGTCATCTTGGAATTTTCACTATAATTTTTTTCTACAAGGATTAAATAGTTGAAATTTCAACCATGTGCAGTTAAAATTTTTCTAAACTTAGTGTAAAAGAATTAGATATTGGTTCGCTACATTTTCTGAGATATCATCCAAAGAAGTTATGGTTTTTGTAGGCTCCAGAATTCACTCTCAAACTGGTGACCTAGGGCAAATCATCATAACTCTCTCTACAAGCATCAAATTTGAAATTTTTGCAAAGTGACTGAAATTTAACAGAATGTAGTCTTTTTTTTATCATTTTCAGGGCCAAAGGTTAAAAATTGACATTTGGAATTCTGTACAAATTCACTTAATTGAACCAATCTATAATCAAGTCATCGTGGGATTTTGGGCATAACTTTATCTTGAAGAATCCAATCTTGGTCTAAATAGTGGCATTATAAAGCAGACTCAGAGCGATACCAGAAGATGAAATTTCAGGACTTGGAGAGCCTAAATTATATAGATACAACAAATTCAATATCGTTCCTAAAAAGAGAGAAAATGTATGATTTTTTTTTAAATTGCATAAATTTTTGTTTGACAAATTAGTTTGAAGTGAGTCAAAGGGCATAGTGAAGCATAGATATCATTGTTTAATTTCAAAATTCCTCTAAACAAAAGATGGACACACCTAGTAAGCAATCAGAAATCTCTACTATGACGCAGGAAGAGGGAGAAGAAATGCAACATGATATATCAAAATTACAAGACCAAGTGCAACATATTTCGCACTCACAAAGAGTAACCAAAAATGAAATGGAAGCTAAGATGGTTGATTTGAAGAATGGTTTAAAAGCATACATGGAAGGTTTGAAGTATTGCATGGAAGCTAAGATGGATGGTTTTAAGAATGGTTTAAAATCATACATGGAAGGTTTGAAGGAAGGTTTGACAAAGTTGTTATAAGAAATGCTTCCTAGTGGTGACAAGGTGCTCCACGAAAATTAGGATGAGGAAAAAAGGAATATGAAATGTGATTTTAGATACTCCAACATTGGGTTTAATACCCACCACATTCCAAAGATCGATATGGGGAATTTTGATGGAAAGGATCCAATAACATGGATACTACAGATGGAGAAATACTTTGATCTACATGATGTGCAACACATACAAAAGGTACATATTACATATTTATATTTAGAACCTAATCAATTTATATTGTATTGATGGGTTTGTTCTTGTAAATCATTTGTAACTTGGTCAATTTTTACAAAATAATTGATAGCACATTATGGGGATGCAAAGAGAAATACCTTCTTTATCCAATTGATAAATCTCAAAAAGAAGGGTCCAATGGTGGAGCACAATGAGGGGTTCCAAAGATTGAATATCAGGGTAAATGATATTTCATAGGAGCATAGGATTGATTTATTCATAGGGAATTTAGAGGATAACATCCAACATGAGGTTTTCCTTTGGGAACCTAATTCATTGAAGAAGGCATTCAAGGTGGCAAGAAAAATTGAAACAAAATTATGGCAACAAGAGATTCTACCACTCACAAATATAAATATGGAAGTGTTTCTACTCCTATCCTCCCACAACCTACAATGTTGACACCAAAACAATTGGAGGAAAAAGGAGAAAAAGGGTTTTGTTACAATTGTGATAGAAAATACACTAAGGGTCATAAGTGTGTTGAGAAGAAATTATTTTACATAGATTGTGAAGAGGAGGAAGAAAATGAACAAGAAACATTAAAACAAGAGCATATACACTAAGAACCAAGCCTAAAGAAAGAATAAATTAACTTGACCATATCTTGTAATGCATTGGCTGGAATTACCACCCCTAAAACTCTCAAGATAGAAGGATATATCAAGAAAGAAAGTAAATAGTGGCGATCGATTCTAGTAGTACCCATAATTTTATTCATTTTAAGATAGCCAATAAATTGAATTTCTTTCCATATCCAGCACCAGAGTGTCAAGCGATGGTTGCAAATGGAGGAACTATATATTTCTCATGGAAGTGCCATAATATCAATCTAAACATGGAGAAATGTGTATTGAAAATTCCAATGCTTTCCATTCCAATGGGTTGTGTTAATGTTATATTAGGATTCTAATTGTTAAAATCCTTGGGGATGATGGCTTTTAAGTTTCAAGAATTTTTCTTAAAATTTTCTTGGGAATGAAAGGAAAATGAATTAAGGGACACTGCAGGGAAACCAGGGAAGATAATAAGTTCTAATGGCATTACAAATATTTTTAAGAAATAAAAACAAAGCATAATTGCACAATTATGCTCACTAGATGTTCAAACATTGAAATCATATGTTTCTCCATATCTCCAAAAAATATTGGAAAACCATTCTAAGGTATTTCAGACTCCCAAAGGCCTTCCACCTTTTCGTGACCATGATCATGCTATTCACTTGATTCAAGGAAGTGTTCCTCCAAACATCAGACCTTACAGATATCCCTATGCCCAAAAGAGTGAAATTGAATGCATGGTTGAATAAATGTTAGAGGAAGGTATAATCCAACCTAGACAAGGTTCTTTCTATGATCTAGTAGTATTGGTACACAAGAAGGATGGATCATGGCGTATGGTCCAGACTATAGGGAATTCAAAGAGCTCACTCTTAAAGATAAATTCCCCATTTTTTTCATTTGCGAATTGTTGGATGAATTACATGGAGAAATTTACTTCACCAAGACGGATCTTCATTCAGGATATCATCAAATTAGAATGAAGACTAAAGACATTTTGAAAACAACATTCAGAACTCATGGAGGTCATTATGAGTTTTTGTTCATGCCTTTTGTCCTTACTAATGCACCTTCCACATTTCAAGGTTTTATGAATTCCATTTTCAAACTCTTCCTTAGAAAATTTGTGTTAGTATTTTTTGATGATACACTAATATACAATAAGTCATGGAAGGATCATGCCCAACATGTTGATAGGGTGCTCAAAAAGTTGGAGGAGAAATAATTGTATGCAAAAAACCCTAAATGTTTCTTTGGGGTACAAGAGGTGGAATATTTGGGTCATATTGTATCTCATGAGGTTGTTAAGGTAGATCCTAACAAAATTAAATCCATCAAGGAATGGAAAATTCCCACAACCCTAAAGCATATTAAATTCTTTCTTGGGATGATAGGGAATTATAGCAAGTTTGTTAAAAAAATATGGAAAAATAACAACACCTCTACTAACATTATTGAAGAAAGATGCATTTTTTGGGACTCCAAAAGCAACTACTTGCTTTAACATCTGAAAGAGGAAATGTTCCAAGATTTGGTTTTATCTATTCCAGACTTGAAAAAAACCGTTATGGTGGAATGTGATGCCTCGAGAAATGGAATTGGTGTTGTTTTAATGCAAGAAGGATGATCCATTAGTTTTGAAAGTCGTCCAATCAAGGGAAAGTATTTACACAAACCTAGTTATGAGAAGGAAATGTTGGCAATACTAAATTCCCTGAAGCAATGGCACTCTTACCTAATGGGAAGGCACTTCAAGGTAAAAACAAATCATGATAGTCTTAAATACTTTTTGGAAAAAATAGTATCTTCAAAAGAGTAGCAAAAATGGGATACTAAGATGTTGAGTTATGATTTTGAAATCATTTATAAAAGACGGAAGCAAAATGTTGTTATAGATGCATTCTCAAGAAGGGATGAGGATGCGAACCATTTCTCTATTTCATTTATATTATCCAACCTAACTAGATAACTAAAGAAAGGGAGAAATGGAAGAATGACGAAAAGATGTGGACACTCATTCAAAATTTGCAGCAATATCCTAGTACGTCTAATACATTTATCTGGAAAAATGACTCATTATGGTACAAATATCGTGTATATCTATGTAAGAATTCCCAACTCAAACAAAATATTCTTTTTGAATTGCACACCTCTCCTTTAGGAGGGCGTTAGGGATTTCTAAAAACTTACCACAAGGTCAAGCAAGATGTTTTTTAGGATGGCCTTAAATATGATATTTAGAAGTGTGTGGTAGAACATTTGGTTTTCCAACAAAATAAAGGTGAGACAATTAAGACCCCAGGTCTGTTACAACATTTAGCCATTCCAAGTCAACACTGGGAGGACGTCTCAATGGATTTTATCACAGTTTTACCCAAGTATGAAGGAAATAATTTCATCATGTTGGTAGTTGATAGACTTACGATGTATACGCATTTTTGTGCATTATCTCATCCTTTTAAAGCTAGTATAGTTGCTACTTTATTTATGGAAATAATTCAAAAGATACATGGAAACCAAAATATTATTGTAAGTGACAAAGATACCATTTTCACTGGAAATGTTTGGACGAAATTATTTTCTTTTCTTGGTACTTAGTTAGCTCATAGATCATTTTATCATCCTCAATATGACGTGCAAACTAGGATAGTGAAAAAATGTTTGGAATGATATCTTTGTTGCTTTGTATCTGATAAACAAACCCAATGGGTCAAGTGGTTACCTCTGGCTGAATGGTGGTATAAAAAATTGTTCCATACTGCATCAAAACTAACCCCATTTATGGAACTTTATGGATATCATCCACTTTCCATCACATCATCTTTAAGATAAAATTATAAGGTTCAAGTAGTGGAAGATCACATCGAGCATCAACAATAAGTTCTCCAACTCTTAAAGGATAACCTCACTATGGCGCAAAATCGAATGAAACAACGCCAGGCATATCAACATTGTGGTGAAAGAAGTTTTGACGTATGTGACTAGATATTTTTATGGCTACAACCATACAAACAAATTTCCCTCAAGTAAGCTAAGAAGGATAATAAATTAACACCCAAGTTCTATGGTCCTTACAAGGTGTTGCAAAATATTGGTACTATGGCATACAAATTGGAGTCGCCTGCATCTTCTCGAGTTCACCCAATTTTCCATGTTTCATCCCTAAAAAATGTTATCAGTGACAAGCTCCCAGTTCAAAAAATATTGCCAGAACTTGACGAGGAAGGAAAAATAATATTGGAACCTGAAGTAGTCACAGAAACAAGAACCCAACAGTTATGGAATCAATCAATTTCAGAGTATCTCATTAAGTGGAAGAACTTACTCGCTAAATATTCCACATGGGAGAATGAGAATTTTATACAGAAGCATCCAAACTACTCAAGCATTGAGAAAAACACTTTTTTTAATGAGAGGGGCATGTTAGGTCCCTATAATACTAGTGTAGCTCCCTTACTGTTATTTTTAGTGTATCCCCCTTATTGTTATTGTTGTGCCCTTACATTATTGTTATGTAGGCTCTGATTATATTGTGACCCTTTAGACTCCTATATATACCAAGGAGGTGTCATCATTTGTATCATCCAAGAATTGTTCATTTATGTAATGTAAAGGAGGTTTCACCCTTGAAAAGGATAATTTTTGAGTCGTTGATTTATCTTTTGTTTTGTTTTGTGATCTAGATGCATGCCATTTCATTATAAAGGGAATACCAATCAAATCAAGACGAACAATGAATCTCATTTGAATCACACAGTTACAGAACTATAAGGTTGGAACAAAACTATTAGTTTTGCACATTCAATTTTGGGTATCTTTTTTTGAAACTAATATTGGTTTATATGTAGCTAAGAAATCATTTTTTCCAACATATACATAGTCTAAAATCCTTCACGACACTTAGACTAACGAGAATAAATGTAATTTGGTAAAATTAGCCACCGCTAGTTCCACTAACATAGATCTAGATAGTAACCTTTGGAATTTGTATTTTTATGGCTCCAATTCAGCAGAAGGATATGGAGTAGGATGCATAATAATTGACTTATATAGGTAGAAAAATTTCACATGCTATAGACTCAAATTTGAATGCACCAATAACAATGTTGAATATCAAGCTTGGATTCAAGGTTTTTTAAAAGTTATTGATCTCAAGGGAAAATGTTGAATCTTTTTTGGTGATTTAGAGATAATTGTTAGATGGGTACATAATGCTATTCACTACTTATCCCTACAACTAAAATGCTATCAACAAGAGGTATGAAAGTTTGTATGTTATTTCAATGCGTTGAATATCTCCTCAATTTCTTCTTCCATGAATGCTGCTATGGGCACATTAGCGAATGCAATGCCTATATTATCAAAATTACATTACTCTTCAAACCATCCATTCTTGACAATATCACTGAATAGAGAGTTTTCAAAAATGATTAATAGGTTCTAGACTTCATCTATATAGACTTGTTTAAATATGTTGTTATTGATGATGAAGACCATGAGAGATCTATTATGAAATTTAAAGGAGAAAATAATAACACCGAATGGATTTCCATCCCCAAAGGCGTGTTGACCTTGGAAAAACTATTTGACATAAAAAATAACTTCAAGTTAGCGGTAAATGTAAAGACTAACAATTTGACCAGGATACATGAACTGATAAATTCGAGAATTTCACAAGCCCTGATGTTCATTAATCTAGGAAATTACTACTCATAGGAAAAAATAATACCTTAACACAAATATTTACAAGGTACAAGGACATTTTTTCATACACCTTCAAAGATTTGAAGACACACGACACATGGATTATTCATTAATTGATTTAGATTTTCAAACCACTTCACAAAATGATCAAGAAAGACATGTATTTTAAGTGGAATTTATTAGAGAGAGAAGGATTTTAAAAGATCGAAGCCCCTATATCAATAGTTTTCTCATTACATAACCTAGATTTTGGTAAGAATTTCTTACTATATATGTTTTCTTTAGACTACTCTACTACAACAATGCTCACTCAAAAATCTGAGAAAGGGGATGAACATAACATTTCTTTTATGAGCACTATATTTCAAGGGATTGAACTAATATTATTTGATAATTGTGTTTTTTTCATCCACGTCGATTCTTTTATGGTGGAAAAATCTAAGAAACCAACTTACGGGAGCAGTTTTAGCGATGTGACCCAATTTGGAGAATTGGGGTAAAAAATATTCTAGGGTTACTTTAAGCCCTTAAATGAAATTATTTTGGGTCCAAAAACTAGCACTTGTATAAAAAAATTTGTTGCTATTCTACACTCAACTATCTTTCCAACAGTGCAATAATCACATGAATCAAAGTTTAAACACAAAAGTTATGCCTTTTGAAAGTTGACCTATTGTGATTGACCACCATAATTTGAGAGGATGCCAATTCTACCCCCATTACTCATGCTAAAAGGAATAGGCACATTGGCACTACAAATAAGGATATATAAGGCCATTATTCAATTTTTAACTCATATTAATGGTTGAATGGGTCAAATTTAGCTCATATTTGAATATCAGGCGATGTTATAGCTAAAACACTAGGAGGGAAAGGGGTTGATTTTATTCTAGTACATTTTGTTCCATAGTAGAACATAGTAGTTGAGAATTCAATTTTTAACTCATATTAATGGTTGAATGGGTCAAATTTAGCTCATATTTGAATATCAGGCGATGTTATAGCTAAAACACTAGGAGGGAAAGGGGTTGATTTTATTCTAGTACATTTTGTTCCATAGTAGAACATAGTAGTTGAGAGGGACATAAAAGAACTTTTATAATCTATAGTTTCCAATGGGACACAAGTCTCACTCATTATATTTGCACCATTTCCATTCAAAGAAAGAGAGAGTAGAGCAACCTCAAGTTCCAAATGGGTTTTATATTGAAATGGGTTTTAGGTATTATATATATATATATAATATATAATATATATATATATATAATATATATATATATATATATATATATATATATATATATATATATATATAGTGTGAACTATCCAATGTAATTTCCATGAAAGTTTACAAATCATATTAGTATCAAAGCAAGTATTCTTACGTATATTGTTGAAAGTTGTAGGGGATCCAAACATATAATAAGAAATTCATAAAACCCTAGGCCTAACCAATGAATATATTAATAACCCTCAATATTCAATAGAGGATATATTTAGAAGGATGGAAGACCGGGTCATAGATATCAACTATAATATAAAACTTCTAATGCGACTTTGGAAAATAATCTTGGAATCAAAGAAGAAAAAGGTTCCAAATTAGAGGCTAAATTAGAGGGAAACTGGGGGGATAGAGAAGAAATATAGAGGTCTAAGAGAGAATCTGAAAAAGAAAAACCAAATTTAAGTTCCATGAACCACTCATAGGCACTATTTGAGATTGAAGCAAAGGTCAACATCAATTCGTATCAAGGTGAGATATATGATTTGAAATTAAATCACCACTTGTAGAAGTTAGAGGTTTATTTTAGTTTCGATCACATAGGGGAGGAGAAAAAAATTTCATTTTCCCATTTGAAATGAGAGAGCCATGCCTTAGCCTGGTGGGAAAGCCACACAATAACCTTGAGGCTAGAAGGGGATCCTCTAATACCTAAGTGGGAGGATTTCAAAACTCCCACAAAGTCCAAATTCTACCCTATTGGATATGTAGAGGACTAGTGGATTTGGTGGCATTACATTAGGCAGAGTTGGGGGTAGAGTGTATAGAAGTACACCACATAATTCATGAATATAATAATAATGCTAGGTATATCTCCCAAAAATCAATGTGTATTCCTTAATTATTTGGGGGTTATACACAACCATATGCAAAATCAAGTGATTCTATTCAAACCAAGAATAATGGATGAGGCTTGTGTATAGGAAAAATACTTGTAAAGCATATGCCAAAACAAAGGGAACTCTAGTGGTCTGAAGTAGAAGGAACACTAGGAAGCTTCCAAAAAAGGGAAGAAGAAATGTAAAGGAGGGAAGGATAGAAATACAATAGCCAAAAAACATTAGTGCAGAGATCCCAACAACCACTATAACCATTGTAAAATTTATGGTCGCATAGAGGAGAAGTGTTGGAAATTACATCTAGATCTCAACTCATAAAACCAAAAGAAAGATGTGAAGAAGAAAAATCGCATAACCACAAATTCGAGAAATCAAGTGTAAAACAACTCAGACATGGAAGAGAAAATAATATGTACATCAATGTAGAAGGGGATGGATTTGAGTATCCTTAAAAAATGAGAAGATAAGGATATTACCAAACTCTTCCATATGAAGATACAAGGAAAGAAGACAAAAATTGATGCTCCTTTCGACTCAGGATCATAGGAGAATCTCATTATAGTAGACCTAGTCAAAAAATTGGGATTCAAGGTTTGAGAGCATCCTATCCCATATCCATTGGGATGGGTAAATAAGGATATAGAAATGAAGGTATCAAAATAATGTAGAATGAAATTTGCTATCAGTGTTGACTTTATTGATGAAGTAGAATTGGGTGTAGTTCCACTTGATGTATGTGGAGTTGTGTTTGGGAGTTCCTATAGTACATGCATGATGAATTTTTCATGTGGAGAGATAACCAATACCATATCATCAAGAATGGAAAATACTTCACCATTAATGTGCACAAGGGAAAGTCTAAAATTTCACTCGTAAGTGTCGACCAAGCCAAGAAATCAATTATTTCTACCAAGAATTATTTTATTTTTATTTTTATTTTTAAGATAAAATCATTCTTTAGAAGAGTCAGTGAGGGAAAATTCATTCCTAGATGGGAGTTCTAAGGATTAGAGGCAATAATTAATAGAGTTGTTATTGGCATATAGGGAGTGTTCTAGGCCTAAAGAGATACTAACTAAGAAGAAAGTAGAGCACGAGATCCAACTATTTTGAGAATCTTTGTTGCTAAACATTGGGTTGTATGTGTAATATATAAGAGAATAAAATGAGGAGAATAAGTAGTTGTAGAAGTTACAAGAGTAGGGTATCAATCAACCAAGTACCTCACCATGTGGGTCACTAGAACCCTATGATGATTAACTGTCAACATTCAATTTAGATTTAGATTCCCTCTCAGAAAGTGTGAATAGACAAGGAAATTATCTCATTAGATGTTACTAATCCCTGATTTACTCAGGAACTTTATAATAGATGTGAAGAAACCTCTTAGAAATCTCATCCACTGATTCATCTAGTCTCATTTTGAGTTCATCAATTTGCTTAAATAAATCCTTAGAATTAGACTCTTGAAAAGCAGATATACACTCATTAATTAATTGTATAAAATAATGGATAGATGTGGGTGGTAAGGTATTACACCATGATTTGACATGACTTTGCAACATAAGAGTAAAAATTCCTCATATAGTACTGTCAAGACACACATTTTTAGAGATACAACTTTGAATAAATTGAAGGGCATGCTTAAATGCATAGATTTCACCCTCACCACCAAACATACCTTTTGATAAGAGATTAATTATCTTATTAGGGACTGAAATGTTTTTTCTTTTAGAAAAACAACCTAAAAGAAGGATTTGGGAAAGATCCATATAAAAATCAGAATTCAAAACAAACCCCACAGGGTTAGCTTGTCATCTTCCCTCCTTCTAGCGCTAAAATCTGTTGACAAGGAAAAATGTCCCACCAATAGTTAGGGGGTGTCCCCAATGTGAAGCCCCAATTAGACCTCACATTGTTTGGGATAGGAGCCCCATATGATATGTAGGCTTGTTTTCCATCATGTAAGTTTCACTCCTGGTGGTCGAATGTGGAGATGTTAGAGCAAGAGAAAGGAAGAAATGCCTAGACAATAAGAATGAGGTCAACCCATGATTGATAACATACATAAAATATTCAAGGTTATAATGACAAACCAACAACAAGAAGCATGTCGCAAGAAGGACTAGTAAGCTAAAACCATCTTAGACATACATGAATGGGAAAGTGCCAAAAGTTAATTGCAAATCAATTCACAATAAGTTACCGACATTGCATGGAATAAGAAATCAAAGACTCAAAGCAGACATGCAAGCCATCAGCTAAGAATGAGTTAATTAACATGTTTCCCACATGAAATCACACATATAAACACGATGGAAATATAGGAAGACCAATACAACCACCATAAATATGCACGAGAATCCATGCCAAAAGTGAAGAACTTATCATTATCCATCATGCATATTCAAATAGATCTTCAAAAATTCCATCAAGGCCAAGTAGTGGAACATGGGTTATTTATACCATCATCCAAAGAAAAACCCTAGCCTCACCACAACTCACCCTACTAGCTACCAAGAGCTAAGTGTCTTTAGCTCTTTAAGCACAAAACAACTGCCTAAATCGAGCCTAGCTCAAGTCCCTTACAAATGAGGCACAAGTGTATATTTATAAAAATGGGGAGGTGGATTTTCACCTTCTTTGTGACCTTTTGTATTCCTTGTGACCTTTCACATTCCTTGTGGTCGTAGTCATACTTCCTAGTCATAGTCACCCTAGTAGTTGCAATCACAATTTCTAGTGATAATGGCACCTTGTAGTTGCAGTTTCAAAGTGCAACTTAGATTTTCCACATGTAATGAGAACATTCTTAGTCACAAGTCACATTTGTAGAGGGTAGCGAGTTAGTCACAAATTGCATCAATAGAGGCTAGTTGCATCTTCAAGTCACAATGTTGGTCACAAATCCTCTTGACAGTGTTGGTCACATCTCCTCTTCACAGTGTTGGTCACATTTCCTCTTCACAGTGTTGGTCGCATCAACAAGTCATAGTGTTGGTCGCAAATCCTCTTCACATTGTTTATTTTATCTCCTCTTCACATAGTTGTTTGTATCTTTAGGTCATAGTGCTGGTCACTAAAAGTGTTACTTGCGACTTGAGGGAGAAAGAAGGCTAATTCTAGTTGCAGATCACAACGATAGAGGGCAAGAAATGACTATTACAGATGGAAATAATGATAGAGGTGAGACAATTGTTTTCATGCTCAAAGTGTATTTCATTATCTCAACCGGTTGTGATGAAGGGTAAAGTTTCAAGTATGAGAAGAAATTGCAGGTTTCACTAGAGGTGTAGTGATTGCAAGGAAAAGACACCTTGGAGATAGAGGGTGTAAGAGGGATATTCAAAGGATGGATAAGGATAGAGTATAGGTGTAAAATACAAAGGGGAAATATGCATAAAATCTAAGGTTTATGGAAGATAAAGAGTTCAGGAAGCTGAAGAGACAGGAGTATGAAGAGACACAAAAAATAATTGCAACTGCAAGATGCAAGAATAGGGAGGTCACAAATTGTAAATCTAGTGACTAGTCGCAGGTCACTGATGTAGTGACTAGTAAAAAATCATATCAGAAGAGGATAGATAGGCTAGTCACAATTTAAATATGTGCATTGTATTTATCGCATGCGCTAAGGATAGTCCAATTGCAGGATGCATTTTTAGATTACAGTTCCAAACGACTGTGAACTAGAAATATGATTTGTGACTAGAGGGAATGAGCGGCTCAATATTAGTCGTAAATTACAATTTTAGTGGCTAGTCACATGTCGCAAGTTTATTTTTGAGTGAGGAGGTCGCAATTAGGACTCACACAATGAATCTATTACATGTGATGGGCTCAGTAGGGGTTGTAGGTTAGGATTATAGATCATAGAAACAAACTAATGCCAACTTCGAATGCAACTTATGATTTCATGTGAGAGGTGCTTAGAGGAGGTCACAAGTTGCAATATTAGATCACAATGAGAATCATTATAATCTCACTCCACAATTTGTGAATAATCATGCTCTGAGGAGATCGTAGCTCACAATTTTAGTTTTTTGTGAAGCTAACACTACAAACTACAAATGCAACTCATGACTAAGTGTGAAAACCTAAGTTATAAAATGTTAGGGTTTTAATTTCTAGATCCCAAGGAAACCCTAGATAGGTCAAATCAGTCACACCCTAAGAGATCATAGAGAAAGGATCCTAGATATATTTCAAATGGAGGGGAGTTCAAACTCGTTATTGCATGTGGAATCAGGTGTGGATGAAGCCCGATTGACCCCTGAGACAATATGCCAACATTGAACCATAGATGGCTTATGATGCATCTTATAAACCTTGAAATAATGATATGGGCTTCCCATCAAGGGTTGCTTCTAGTGGTAATACGCCTTGTATTCTGATTGAAATTTTGTTCAAAACCCTGGACATATAAAAGACACATATAAGTACCGAAACAAGATACTTTCCACTCAAATAAATAGACATGGAGGAACAATGCTACAATATCCTTGGCAATGAATGAATGAAAAAGGCCCTAAACCTTATGTTTGAAGATGAAGCGGGATAGGTAAGATTAAACCACTACCCCATGAATCATACAAAAATTGTAGCTTTGATGATAAATAGGTTATGAGGGGTTTTGACTAGTTCAATCCATAAGGGTATTCGTTAATAACTTGAAAGAATAGGGGGACCCAAAATTTTGATATGCAGTTTAAAATTTTGGGTGTTATTGTAGTGGCTACAACAATTGGAATAGTTGCAACAAGCAAATAATTCACCGGGATGGACTTAGAATTATGGCATCTCTAATTTCATGTCGGGGAACAATATAATTAGAAACTTCCTTCAAAACTAGACAAGGAGGAGGATGTTATGAAACCAACTCACAAAAAGATAGAAAAGATAGATAAACACCTTAGAAATAAGCCTCTTCGAGGGGGAAACCTCCTTTACATTATACAAATGAACAATTATTGGATGATACAAATGACAGGACCTCCTTTCTATATATAGGAGTCTAAGGGGTCATAATATAATCAGAGCCGACATAACAATAATAATGTAAGGGCACAATAATAACAATAGTGGGATTCTATTGGGAACAATAATAACAATATGGGGACTACATGGGCACAACAATATAATAATGGGGTTGTACTAATAATAATAAGGTTTACACTCGTAGTATAGGGACCTAACATGCCCCTTTCCTTCAAAAAGTGTTGTCCTCAACACTTGAGTAGTTCTTGATGCTTCTGTATAAAATTCTTGTCCTCCCATGTGGAATCTTCAGCGGGTAAGTTCTTCCACTTGATGAAATACTTTGAAATTGATCGATTTCGTAGCGATCACGTTCTTCTTTCTGTGACTACTCCAAGCTCCAATAAGGTTTTTCCTTCCTCATCAAGTTCTGGAAATATTGTTTGAACTGGGATCTTCTACAACTTTTGAATGAGTGGCCACACTTATTCGTCCTTCTTACATTCATCCCTTGCTTCGTTTATCCAATCTAGTTGGATAATAGAAATAGCACAAAACAATGTTTCCACATCCTCATCCTTTCTTGAGAGTGCATCTGCAACAACATTTTTCTTCCCTTTTTTGTAGATGATTTCAAAGTCATAACCCAACATATTTGTGACCCATTTTTTCTGTTCTTCTAAAGATAATCTTTGTTCTAAAAAGTATTTAAGACTATCATGATCCATTTTTACCTTGAAGTGTCTTCCTATTAGGCAAGGTCACCATTTCTTAAGTGCATGTAGTATTGCCAACATTTCCTTCTCATAAATAGCTTGCTTGAGATGTAGTCGTAAAAATACTAATGAGCCTAGGTATCGCAACAATAATGTTGCAACTCCTAGGGCTACCAGCTTTGCTTATCAACCCGGGGTTTGTACAAACTTGGAGGTGACAGTGCTATATGCACAAGTAGAAGTGAAGGTCCTACCTATTGTCACTGTTTATCTGGCAAGAGACCCTAGGGGTTCCAAGACAAACTTCTATAGAGTCAGAAGAAACTTAATTCTTTGATGGAAGGAGAGAAAACCTTATTCTAAGAGAGAGCTACTTCTACTGCAGTAGTGAAGAAAACAACATGAAATGATAACCTTACACCATAACCTAACTAATCAATCAAACATCTATGCTAAGCTATTTTAACATTAACCTAATGCTAATTATCTATGTTGCAGAAGTAAAAACATTAAAACTAGACTAAGGGGTAACAAAGAAACTTATGCTAAATTAGGTTTCAGGCAGAAAAAACAATCGAAGGTTGAAATCAGTGAGAGGAGGATGTGAGGGAGCAACAGTGCGTAAGAACCATTGGATCAGCTCGGTGAAAGGCGAATGAACGACGGAGATCGTGGCACGAGGGATTAGGTGAGTGAATGGATGAAAAAGGAAACAAAGGAGATGAATGGTTGATATTTAATTGTGCGGGTGAGGTCAAGAGATGGATAGGCGAGGCTAACAGGAGCGATGAACGGCTAAGATCTTATTGCGCGGGCGAAGGCAAGAGATGAACGACAGAGATCATATCGCAGGGAAAAGAAATGTGCGGAAATGAGGGAGCAGGTTTCTAAGGCAGTAAGTAGTTTCTTGCACACCCTTTAGGCTATAAGCTATATTTAGAATTTTCATGCGATTAGCCTTACTATGTGACACGTATAACAAGAAAACCACTTTTCTCGCGTGCTCTCAGGTGGATAATGTTCGTGCACTAATCCACACAAGATTGCGCAATAGTCATTGGATCAGGCGAGGCTGATCAACGGTGGATATCGGTCGAGCTAGTTGGCGATCGGGTGAAGTGGCAGCCATCAGATCAGGCAAGGCAGATCGACGGTGGGGACTTAAAGTTCATAACGTGAATGGTGGACTCCACGCGATGCAGCAGTTGAAGAAACTAGTGAATCGGACGGTGATTGTGAAGGTTTGTTGGTGATCGGACAATGAGGAAGCGATGTAGGGAGAATGTGCTCAAGGCGTTTTCAAAGGAAAATGACAAAGAAAACTAGTGCGTGTAAACCGATAACTGCATTCATACAACGAAATCCATAGCCCATGTGAGAACCAGAGACTGTGTTTTTGGGGTTGTTGGAGGGTCTCTGCCTCAAGTCATGGTCCTCGAGGGAGGAGATGAGGCCGAGACACTTGCACACAACCTGATTGTAATCTTTTCCTCTAACTAACCTATGAATTAAAAACACAAAGGAAAGTAAACTACAACAAATGCAGCTATTGTAACAAATGAACAGAAACAAGAAACTATTCAAATAAATGAAGAGAACCAGAAAGTTTCTTAATCAAATGAATCAGAACCAGAAAACTCCTTGAGAAAATGCACAGAAAACCATGAAACTGCTTAAGAAAATAATAGAACAAAACTCTATGCTAGCATAACAGTACAATAAAGAGGAGTTGTGGCTGCTTGGGTTGGGTCCTAACCCAAGAGCTTCATCCCTCGGAGTTTAACTCAAAACTAGCTTAAATAGAACTCATTTTTATTATAGAAACCATGGATTACAGAGCAAACTATCACAAGTCTTTGCAGATTTAGAAATAAAATAGAGTTTTACAATGAAAGTCTGAATCCTCCTGAGGTCCTAAGCCTCTCTACTTATACATATGAATTCTCCAACAACTTCCTTCCAAATTAGGGTGGTTTGGCTCTCAACTCAAAATAAATTGTTTTCTATCCTTTTCACTTGCTTGGCTATCTTTTAGTCCTCATGATATGCCTATTTGCACTCCAAGCTAATGGAGGGATATTCGAATGGATGGGGAATAGATGAGGAGGATTAACCTCCTATAATTCCTGTACCTTGTCCCATTCGAGTCTTGACCAAGGTCTTTGCTATAGTTCTTTGCTTTTATCTTTTATACCTGCATTTTTCCTTGCTTTTATCCTTTATTCCTGCATTATATGCACATTAGACCATAAAGCCAAATGTCCAACTCTAACTCATTTCATAAACAAAATATAATCAAAAGTATGCAATAAGTTGTGAGAATAGTTGGTTTGACTAAGCTAGGAGGTGAGTTAAGGCCAATTAAGGCCCATATAATTACACAATAATGAGGCTCATCAAATACCCAATCACCTAAATCAAAACTTCTTTCACTGGGATGTTGATCTACCCGTTGTTTCATTCAATTCTGCACCAAAGTGGTGTTATCCTTTTAAAGTTGGAGAACTTGTTGTTGATGCTCGATGTGATCTTTCACTGCTTGAATCTTTTTCTTCTTGATATGTCCTTCTATCTTGAGAGTTTGAGGAGTCGTAATTTATACCAATGCATTACAAGATATGGTTGGATTCATTTCTTGATGCTCGATGTGATCTTTCAATTCTTGAACCTTTTCTTCCTCCTCTTCATAATCTATGTAAAATAATTTCTTCTCAGCACACTTATGACCTTTAGTGTATTTGCTATCACAATTGTAATAAAGCCGTTTTTCTCTTTTTTCTTCCAATTGTTGTCGTGTAAACCTTGTAGGTTGTGGAAGGTAGGGAGAAAAAACACTTCCATAATTATAGTCATGAGTGGTGGGATTCCTTGTTTCCATAATTTCACTTTCAATTTTTCTTGCCAACCTGAATGCCGTCTCCAATGAATCAGGTTCCCAAAGATGAACCTCATGTTGAATGTTATCCTTTAAAGTCCCTACGAAGACATCAATCCTTTGCTTCTCTAGAATATCATTTACCCTTATATTCAATTTTTTAAAGTCCTCAATGTGTTATGCCATTGAACCCTTTTGTTCGAGATTTATCAATTGGCTAAAGAAGGTGTTACTCTTTGTATCCTCATAATGTGCTATCATTTCTTCTGTGAACATTGATCAAGTGAAAAGTGCTTTACGAGAAAAAAGCCCTTTATACCATAAAAAATGTTTGGGTTCTAAATATAAAGATGCAATATGTACCTTTTGTAGCAGTTGAACCTCATGTAGATCAAAATATTTCTCCATCTGTAGTATCCAATTTACCAGATCCTTGCCATCAAACTTCCTCATATCGCGTTTTCTTGATTTTAGGAACTTAATTTTGAAACGACTATAACTCGGTAATTTCATATCTCCAAGTTTTGAAATTGGGTCCTTCAGTATCCCTCTGATTCCTCTTTATAACTCCACAAGTCTGATCAGAATTTGATTCTCCAAGAAAGAGTTATGCCCAATCTCCTAAGATGACCTGATTATATAATGTTTCAGTAGAGTGAACTTTTACGACGTGCCATGTGTGACTGTTTTGACCTTCAAATTTGAAAATTATACACATAAAACTAGAGTCTGTCCTATTTCCGTGAATTCTTATGAAATTTAAATTTGTTTCTCAAAGAGAAAGTTATGATGATTTTCCCAAGGTCACGTGTTTAGAATGTAATTTGGGATTCTGCAAAAACCCTAACTTCCTCAGAATATATCTCCGAAAATATAGTGAGAAAAGATCTGAGATTTGGACCCAAGCTTCACCACTATTTCGTCTCAAATGGGTTTTAATTTTAGAGTCTGAACCTTTGTAGAAAAATATTATAGCGAAACGTCCATGATGACCTATTTGAGATGAAATTCTGGAGCATGCGAAAACCATAACTTCCTCAAATCATATCTCCGAAAAAAATAGCGAGACAAGATCTAAAATTTGGACCTGAGGTTCAGTCCCACCTCCTCTCAAATAGGTTTTTTGTTTTTGCTTCTAAAAATTTGTAGCGACAATGTTATAGCTAAAATTCCACCATGACCTGTTTGGAGCAACGAAACCCTAGAATCCAAAGCTCTGATACCAAATGTTATGAAACCAACTCACAAAAAGATAGAAAAGATAGATAAACACCTTAGAAATAAGCTTCTTTGAGGGGGAAACCTCCTTTACATTACAGAAATGAACAATTCTTGGATGATATAAATTACAAGACCTCCTTTCTATATATAGGAGTCTAAGGGGTCATAATATAATCAGATTCGACATAACAATAATAATGTAAGGGCACAATAATAACAATAGTGGGATTCTATGGGGCACAATAATAACAATATGGGGGCTAAATGGGCACAACAATATAATAAGGGGGTTGTACTAATAAAAATAAGGGGTTACACTCGTAGTATAGGGACCTAACAGAGGAGAGATGAATATAGATTCTGCTAAGATGGAGGTCATCATGAAGTGACAATTCCTACTAATTTTTATGAGGTTAGGAGTTTGATTGGGGTAGCATTATTCTTGAGGAAATTCATAACTTTTTTTTAGTAATAATAGCACCACTCCACACCATAACAACTAGTGGCAAGAGTTTCCAATAGGGAAGGGTCAGTAGAAGGCATTTGAAGAGTTAAGGAAGAAACTCAGTTAAGCACTAGATATTGCATTATCATACTTGCAAAATCCCTTTGAAGAGGAGACATATGAAAGTGGGTATGTTATGGGAGTGGTGTTTATGCAGAGAGGAAGGCATGTGTGCTACCATTCTAATGTATTTCATGGGATAATTCTTGACTACCCTAATTATGACAAGGAGCTCTATGGCCTGGTATAATTTGTTAAAAAGTGGAAACATTATTTGATGGGAGAGGAGACTATAATCCACATAGATCACTAGTTATTGTAGTACCTGCAACCTCAATGCAAGTTACATGATACTAGATATCACATGAGGATGGAATTTATACATTTTTGTTTAATGGTCAAGTACAAGAAGGGAATCAAAGACAAGTTGGCCAACATGCTTTTAATGCCATCCACATCAAAGATCACAACTTTTGGAACTCCAATGCACATGGATCCTTTCACCTATGATGCATATAAAGAGGCATATATAGAGGATGAGTACTTCAAGAATGTGTTTTAATAGTTTCATAACCATAAACATGTAGACAAAGGAGAAAGCACCACCAACTATCATATCTAGAATGAGTACCTCTACAAGTTAGACAAGTTATGTTTTCTAAAAGGTGAGTTACTACAACTAATTAGAGAGGCTCACATGTCCAAGGTTGTGGGGAATTTTGGTGTAGAGAAGACAATTACCAACTTACAAAGGTATGTGTACTATCCCAAGATGTAAGAAGATGTAGCTAGGTTCATAAAAGGATGTATTCTTTTTCGTACCAACAATCTTAGTAACATATAACATGTCCTTATTAGCATGAAACATGGTATATACCATCCTTCACCTATAACTAATCATTCTTAGGAAATAATTTCCATGGAATTTATGGGAGGTTTACCAACAACTGGGAAGGGACATGGCTTTATGTTCATGGTAGTTGATATATTTAGTAAAATGTGAATTCTGAGTCCCTATAAAAAGATCATTAGTAAGAAAGAAGCAAAACATGTGTTCATTCGATAGGTTTGGGTGAATTTGGAATCCCAAGGAGTATTGTTTCATATAGGGACATAATATTTCTTAGTGAATTTTGGATGACATGGTGGGAGAAGATGGACATGGAGTTTAATATGTCTACAATATTCATCCACAGATAGATGTGAAAATAGAAGTAGTCAATAAGACATTGGTGAACTTTTTAGGGGTTACAATCAAAAGCATCCAAATACTTGGGATGAAAATATGGTACATATATAACACTCTTATGATAGGGAAATCCACTCTTATATTGGTAAGTGCCCATTTGAAATTTCTTTTGGATATTTTCCACGACTGTTGAATATTGCATATATGAGCAACAAGGAGGACTAAGGGAGAATATTACAGGGGATGCTTAAAGGGAAAAAATATGTGTTGAGAATATTATTTATATCCATATATAAGTATGGGATTTGCTTTAGAAGTCACAAGAAAAGTAAAAATCTAGTCATGATCGACATAGAACAAAGAAGTCATTTATAGTGGGAGACAGAGTATGGTTACAATTGAACAAGGAGAGGCTACATGCTCATGTTAATAAAATCAAGGCTTTGATATATGGTACCTTAAAGATAATGGAAAAGGTGGGAGATAACACCTATGGAATCAATATACCCCCATGCATGCACATTTACTCCGTAGCGAATGTGGAAAATATGAAATGATTAGGAAGAGGAGGAGGTACTACCTTTGTAGAGGATTTAGCACAATATTCTTAGGTAGAATTGACAAAGGATACAATTTTGTAGAAGAGGTCAAAAACTACAAGATAGGGGTAGCATGAAATTTGGAATATTGGTTTGAAAGGAAAACTTCCAAGAAATGTTAAATGGTAATTGAGGGGGAAGGTAGAGGAAAATTTTCCTCATCTCATTATGTAAAATATTTTTGGGATCCAAAAGCATCCAAAAATTAGGGGATATGATCTGGGATTGGTCATTGTATTGTTTTTCATCCATTTCATTCTTTTAGGAAGAGAAAGTAGTTTATAGGAGCAATTTTAGTAGTGGGACCCAGTTTAATGAATTAGAGTTTGAAATCTTCCAAGGCTAGCTTGAGGCTTTAAATGAAGTTTATTGGGGTAAAAAAAATCTCATTTATGTTATATCCCCTACCTCTATTCTACACTCAAATACCTTTCCAACAATGTAAGAATCACATTAATTGGAGTTTAGACACAAAATTTATACCTTCTAGAAGTTGACCTACTATGATTGACCACCATAATTCGAGAGGATGCCATGTCAACCATCAACCCTCATTACTCATGGAAAATGGTCTATCCATGTGGGAATTACAAGAAGGTTCTAGAAGGGCCAAGTTGTAACTCATATTGAGGGTTGAATGGGTCAAATATAACCCCCTGTTGGATATCATGTTGTATTATAACTGGGAAATTAGGAGGAAAATGGGTTTGATTCCATTCTAGTGCATTTTGTTCCATGTTAGAATATAGTTACTAGGAGTAGATAGAGAGGGGAAAATAGAGAGGCTTTATTCTATAGTAGCCTACGAGACACAACTCTCACTCCTTTGTATTTACAACATTTCCATTTTGAGAAATAAAGAGGAGAGTAGGCTCACATTCCAGTTGGGTTTTCTCCCAAAAGGGTTTCCCAGGTCATATCTAGTGTTATTGTGGTTATGTGAGTGATTGTTATATCTGTTATCTATTTTATACATTTTTATATATTGCATGCATAGCAAAAAAAGTTAACTTGATAAATCTAAAAATCTAAAGAAAAATTCACCCTCATACATACATACATACATACATACATATATATATCTATCTATCTATATATATATATATATATATATATATATATATATATATATATATATTAATATATATATATATATAATATATATATACATACATCCATATACATAGATTACATACATACACATACATATACATATATACATACATACATACATACATACATAAATACATATATTATACATACATATATATATATATATATCTATATATTATATATAATATTATATATATATATATATATAATATATATATATATATATATATATATATATATATATATATACATATACAATATAGTAGCTCTGTTATGATAAACTATCCAATGGATTATCCATGGTAGTTTATAGATCATGAGTTAAACTACCTAGCCATAGATAAAGAAGCTTATGCTATTTACAAAGAAATCAAGTAGTTCAAAACCTACATTCTAAAATGCCACACAAAGATGATAATGCCTCATCCTACTATGAGATCACTCTTTGTGCAAAAAGAACTAGGAAAACACATAGGTAATTGGATGAACTCTCTTAAGGAATATGACCTTGAGTTTAAACTCGTAAGCATTGTTAGAGGTAAAGGATTATGAAAATTCACAACTAAAGCATTAGACCTTATTGATCCTAAAGAAGGGCGAGAAAATGAACTAGGCATGTACACGTAGTATATTATATATATATATATATAGCTTAAAGTGATTTATGGTACTAGGATTTAAAGAAATATGTTATTTATCCTAATTATCTCAACACCAAGCAAAGACAATACCTAAGGCTAAAAGCCTCGTATTATCATCGTTTTAGTAACATTATGTTCTAAAGAGACTATGATGGAATACTCCATGATTGTCTTAACGAGCAGGATGCATACAAATCACTCATGAAGCTACTTGGCAAGATAAAAGGTGGACATTTTTTTTGTAGAGACCATGGCATATAATATTTTGAAAGCGTGATATGACTAGCCTATAATGTCCAAATATTCACACACTTATGCCATGAAATGCAATATATGCTAGAAGTGTGTGGGACAAGAAAAGAAGCATGCAGTGCCCTTGCAACCTATAGAAGTTGAAGAACCTTCTTTGTAGTGGAGATTTTATGTAATTGATGAGATCAACCCCCATTCTTTAAGGAAATGCAAGTATATTCTCATTTCTACAATTTTTCTTATGTTATGGATGAAAGTTATTCACTCACCAAAATAAATGACAAAGTTGTAACTAATTTTCTAGAACAACAACTTGTCACCAGGTTTGGGGTGCCAACTTCTCTTGTTTTCAATAAGGCCTCTAATTTTTCTTCATTGAAGTTAGTTGGATTTTCTTTAGATAAAGGAATTTTTTGAAAATACTCAACCAAGTATTACCCTTAAGGAAATGGTGTGGTTGAATCTAGCAATAAAAAGTTGATCCATATCCTAAAGCATATTGTAATTGATCGCTAGAGGTATTGAAACAATTCTTTATTGAATGCTCTCTAGGAAGAATAGGTCACCCTAAAAAATATGATGGGTACATCTCCCTACTTTCTGGTTGTTAGTAAATAATCCATCCTACCTCCTCACATTATCTTGGCATCCCTACAACTATCCCAATATTCCTAGGGAAAAATCTCTCCTTCTATCTCGAGAAGATACAATCCTTAAAATTGAGGATGAAAGGGATAAAGCTAAAAATCAATTCCATATTTATCAATAAACCATTGCGATATGGTTTGATAAAAAACCTTTTGGTGACAAATAATTCCAAGTAGAACTTAGTTTTGAAATAGGACAAGCCACACAAAGACAAAGGGAGACATTCCAAATTCCAACAATTGCAGCTTGGTCCTTACCTAGTTGTGCAGAAAGTCAGCCTTGGCACATATAAATTGCAATGAATAGATGGGGGAGGTAGACCCCCTTCTCATCGATGATCAAGTTCTTGAAAGATACTTCATTTTACTACCTGATAGCTAGTCACCTTGTATATAAATAAACTTTCTTACTAATTGTTTCTTTTCATTCTCGTTATTTTTTCATTTCAATATGTCCATGAGATATTTTCTTCTTTCTTCTGTGAGCTTTTGATTTTAGTTTTGTGATTTCTTTTTCATAATGATTCTTTCTCAATGAATGTGATTATCGCTTTATTATTTCAGAAGGAACTTTTCTACCTTGATTTTGTGCTCTCCTAATGAGAGGCAACATGTAGAAATCATGGAAATCTATTTTTGATCCAAGGAAGAAAAGCATTGGTACTCTATTTGTTCTCATTACCTAAATTATGATATTGAAGCCTATGGTTATTTGGTGGAACTCTATGTGGAAAATGGGAGATATTCATAATATTATGATACAAACCTACCTAGATGACTAGTTACTCCTAAGGCTCCATATGCCATTCACATAAAGAATGGCTCATGTCCAATCCAAATATCGATGGGGTGGTCAAGGTATGGCTATGTCAAGGAGAATATTATCATTAAATAGGCATAAAAATAAGTCTCAAAATATGTTGAAAAATGTGCAACAAGAAATGTTAAATTTAGAATGTGCTAAAAATAGACCTGCTAAAAATAGCATGTCTAAAAATAGCAATTTGGACTGTGAGATCATTGGCCACATTGGGTGAGAGGTTAAACTGCTAAAAATAGAAAGTTCTAAAAATAGCATTTTTGGGTCCCTTCCTATTTATAGCAGTCCCTAGTCTATCTATAGGAAGTACAATTAATTTTGGTCTTAGCAGCAGTTTAAAATATTAATTAATTAATCTCCATGAGTTAATTAATTATGGAAATTAAACTTGAAGTCTTTGTGAGATCATGCAATTATTTTCTCCCTTGATTTAGGAATTTATCCTTGATTAAAGGAGATAAGGTTCAATTCTATAATGAGAGAACAGTTGACTTAGTTCTAACTAGTCAATTCCAGTTAGATTATTTTAACAAATTGTTAAAATAATAAAATATGTTTGTTAATGCTTGCATGCTGTGAACAACTATTATTTTAGATAACTGAGAATTCACTCATGGATAACTGTTGCATGTCATTCTGTCAAGACCCAAACGAGATCAGATGTGGGACAATGTACTATCAGATGCTTTGGATATTTCTAGTAAGTATTCCTTGCATGGAGAAGGATCTATTATAGGATATTGGAGGACTTGTGGCCTATATATTGAGGCCTAGGTAGTCCATGATTTTCATCTTCTGATTGAAGATCATCAGGATCTTTTGATTACAGAGAGAGCACGATAGCTATTGAGTTGATTCTTTTTGTATGTTGTTGAGGATCTACACTTGATTGATAATACATGGTTGGGGTTTTATGCTGGTGCTTTCCCCTGGATATATCTTGTGTTATGTGTGATTATTTCTCTTGATTAGTTATGCATGTTTCTACTTGATGTTGCTCATGAATTCGATTATGCTTCCGCTTAATGTTTTGTAGAAGTAGAACAAGTATTTTGCTTTAGGACATTGCATATATCAGTTTGTTCTACAGGTGAAATTTCTACAAAATAGGCATCATCCCACATGTATTTTAAAAGTGTGACTAAGATCCCTCATCCACCTTCCTCTATTAGAAGCAAATAATACCAAGAAATAAAGAAGAGATATAAAAAATAAGTAAAGAAGGTAAAGGCTTGAGAAAATGATTCCTAGATCATGTAGGACATGCAATACCTTCATCAGTGTTATGGAAACTCACCGGTATTGAAGGAAGGGTTTTGATTCCATAGTATATTACGGTTATGGATGCTCACGAACAATGGAGAAACAACAGAGACCTACAATAAATAGTTTGACATTTTAGCCTCTAAAAACGTTGCATACCTTGTGATACTGCAATAATCTCAGATAAAAGACTAAATAAAGGTTAATTAAATCCATCTATTTTTCCTTATGAATTTAAGAATTAATATAGAAAGAAGGAAAAGAGATATCACTCGACAATATCAAGATTCAAGGAATAAATACCCATTGACCTAGGTTAGAACTACCAATCAGAGGTAAACATTTTGGTGTAATGTGCATGCCAGTGCAATGCATTGCCAAGGAAGTTATTTTCTTGGTGATACACTGCACCCAAAACCTCTTCCCTTGCAACATTGCACATTGAAAGTGATTCAACATGTGATATTGTCTATCAATGATTATTTTCCTGTGGAGATATTTTACTGTAAAAAATAGTAAGTGGTGAATCCATTTTAACGTTTCATAGGAAAAAGTATTTTTTTACCAATGACATGTCAACAAGAAATATCCTTTTCTTGTGAAACCACACCAATAAAATGGTTTTATTATTGATGCATTACCATTTGAGATGCTTTATTCTTGACTCAAAGCTTGAGTGTCCATCCTTCCCATAGAATAAGTGTTTTTCCCAATGACATAACACAAGAAAAAGTACTTCTCTTGTGACACTTCATCATCATGGATAATACTCTCACACATAACTATGGAAACTCTTTTTTCCATGATATTTCCTTGACATTATTGCTTCCCCTCACAATAAGTATTTAATACTCTCATTTTTTAATGCCTATTCCTAAAAGGAGTTATAAAAGGTGTTTAATGTCCCTAATTGGAATAATGCAATGGACCTATCATCACCAATCAAGTTCTATATAAAATCACAACCCCTTGGATCAATGTCAATGGGTTGTATCTTAGTCGACACTCTACTTATAATTTACACATCATCCCTCCAAATTATGAGTACCTTATAATCGATAAGTCTTTTTCTTTGTATCTTGATATTTTAATCACAGTTAATTATTTGTTAATAATTTTTTCTTTTCACTCATCATACTTTTCAAATTCTAAAAGAGAATTAAGGGGAGGGAGTATTCTCCTTATGAAGGGGAGGGAAGTTTCTCCTTTCCCCATTAACCCATCACCAGCTTGCAATATCATTTCATTCATGATCCTAGGAATATACCTAGGGTTACTTGAGGTGTTACCTAAATTTTAGCCCTCCCTCCACTCAATGATTACACATTTTTTCCATTATCTAGGGCTTATTGTAAGGCACCGGCCCTACTAGAATTCTAACTTTTATTTTTTATAGAAACCCCACCTATAGCAACCCATGACATAACATGACTTTTGTCAAGAGGGTTTTCCCATCTTCCTTATTTACACCATGCAAACCCCCATGGGTTATGTGTTAAAATTTCCCTTTGTGATATTCACACTATAGGAAGTGAACTTAATGAGTTCATAACCTTTGTTGCATTCAATCATCTCATTAACTAGATCACGGGGTGCCCAAGAAAGGTTAAATGAGAATACATCTTAAAGCTTGGAAATATACACATTTATGAAATTTCTGACCAAGCTAATGCATATTTTTGTTACTATAGTTCTCTATAGGAAGGACCATTTCTACCTCTAGAAACAAAGTAAGGTAAACCTCTCTTATTGAAATACCAGAAAAGGATGAAAACTTCCCTAATGCTCTAGGGTCCATATTCAATGATATCTCATGCTTCATTGACATGAACACTACATTCTCTTGGTTGGAAGTCTACCAACTCCTTTAGAGAGACAACATCATGGAAATTGATCTAGATGCATAACAAGGTCGTGACTTCATAAGATAGTATTCCATTCAACAGTTTTCCATATGTAGAAACAATTAAGTAGATCATTAAACATTCATATGCAGAGGATTACTTGATTACAGATTCGAAAGGAAAATCCTTCAAATCTTTCAAAGAATTAGACATCAACACATTTAATAGATTTCCTCCTATTAATATTATATTTGATGTAAAATGGCTTGATGGATTTAACTATGAATCCAAAGACTCCATGAAAAACTATTGGATGAACAAGAAGAGTCTCAAGTCCAAATCTAACAAAGAGTATCCTATAAATTTTCTAAGGAACCCTTACCAATTAGTAGCCATGTTATGTAGATTGTATGGTAAACCTAATGCAGAAAAATTTAACAAAGGATTTGTCCCTCTTATTTATTTAGTGTATCTTGTGGGAAACAAGTTTAACTAGGTGGATATTATGTTCACATCCTAATGGGGAAATATCAAAGTTGGAGAGAGTCTAGTTGTAGGAGGGAAAACTTGGTTTCACATGGCATCCTACTTCTGAGATGTAATTTTTATAAATCATGCATTCTAGGAAGTGGGATAGTAATGGACTCCTAAGGAAAATCCCATTCATCTATATGACATGGTATTATGAGTCTATAGGTATCATTCATTATATGCCAAAATATTGTGTCTTATTGTTCCCTTTATATGATGCATTATTCAATTTCCCTCCACCATGAAAGATCCATGCAAGTTGGAAAAATGATTACAGACTAGTTTCTCTGGGAGGATGAAATGTATTTGCAAGTGTTTGGTGTAGCTAATTCATGCCATTTGTTTCCTTAGTTAGTCACAAACAAAGTGGCAATGCAAGAAATCGTATACTATGTGGTAATGGGAGTAGGAGGAGCACTTTTTAGAGATAAGAAGGTGCCCTATAATTTCATGCCCTTCACCTCTATTGATACACATTTAAATATATGAAGGAAGCATAGGTAGAAGCTGATATCCTAATGACTTTCCATTTTTTGGGGACTCACCATTTCATAGATACAACCCCCAATTGGTAGTGAGGAATAATTTCCAATCATGTAAGTATGTATGGGACTATTAGTATGAGACATGGTTGCATGAAGAAATTCTAAGGGGAGCCATAAACTACTAAGAGGTATTATTCAAAATGGGATTGTCCTCCGAGCCCATTTAGAACTTAAAGCACAAGTTGTATCTTAGGTAAGCCAAACATCATAAAAGTCCTATCAAGGGACTATATGGACATTGATACCACTCAAACATCGACCTCGACTATCGCTGAATGGAAATTGTCAGCCAACGAGCTAGGTATCACTCCCACTATATCCATAAAAGCAGTGAATCTTGGTTTAGATTCAACCAAATTCTCAAGATGATAGTCAAGTAGACTGAGAAAACACTGTGTTTGCCAAATTTGTCTTTAATATTAGTAACGATATAGAGGTCCATGGTACATAATACATGGGTAGACCTAATGGCTATGCCTTTTTCCTATACAATTTTCTCTTAGAAAAATGAGTAGACATAAAGGAGATGTTGGAAGAAATCCAAAGACAAAAGGATAGAATCAGAATTCGTGCAACAAAATAGGATGATAAGAGTATAAAATAAGGCACTCTAGATTGAAAAATCATTGTAATAGAATACAATATGTGTGCCACTAGATTCCAAAATACTTTCAAATCCATGGTAAAATAGGTGTACCCATGGCTCCAAGAAATTTACAAGATATCAACAAGGCTACTTTCAATGTGGGATAAGGTGAAGGAGAGAGGCACTCATCCAAAAGTTCCTAGAAAAAGTGAGGAGGAGCTATCATATGGCCATGAAATGGTAAATAGGGTTATTAAAGTGAAAGGTAAATTGGGAAAAGAAACAACTAAATTAGTTACCCTCTACCACAAAAACTATGCACTAGTAAAAAAATTGATTGAAGTGCACAAGCTTCCACTAATTAGTAAGCAAGGTGAACCTATGTTAGAAAAAAAATATACCTGAGTCTTGGAGGAAACATTCAATTCCAAAGAGATAACATTCATTCTATTCATTAACAAAGTGACCAAGTAATCCCTCAGTTACATAGTTGAACCAACTGGAAAACACATAGTTTTGAATTCTTTTATAGTCTCCTTGGACAAAGATGTGAATATTTTAGAAAAAAGTACATTAGAGAACTATGTCACTACGGAGGTGTTTCTACCAAGTGGAATTAGAACGATTTCATCTAATTATGGAATATGAGTAGCTTACATACGTGACATACTTTGCATCATTGTAGATATCTAGTAATTTTGTAATAATTAAATTATATTCTACTTTTGAATTTTGTAATGATTACTCTTCTAAGTATAATAGGACCAAAGAAGAGAAGTTGAGTAGTTGTAAATTCCCTTGTGGAATCTAAGAATTCCTAACAAGAAGTTGTATGTTGTAATTTTAAATGCCAAAAACCCTAAGAAGGATGGGATTTTTCTACCACTGTAATCAATAAGATTTATTTATTTACTATTATTATTTTATATTATTTATTTTTTATTTTCTATTTTTATTTTATTATTTTTTTATTAATTTTTTATTTAATTTTATTAATTTTTTTTATTAATTTATTTAATTTAATTAATTAATTAAATTAATTTATTTTTATTTTTATTTTTATTATTTATTTTATTTTTTATTTTATTATTATTATTTTTTTTTTTCGGATAATATAGAGGAAACCCTACGGGACATTACTGAGGAGAGACTAATTCCTATGTCCGCATGAGTTATTGTGAAATATTATACAATGATATTCATGTCTACACTTTATTGAATTTTACTTTCAATGCAATTGACTATTCTCTTGTTAAATTCATGAATTACAAATGTGATTTTCCCCCTTTCATTCTGAAATTGATTTTAGATTTGAATGAAATATACAAACTGATATTCTATTAAACTAATTTGTTTGTTTAATCAACTTAATAATTACTCTTTCTTACTTGTGTGAAAATAACAACTAATCATCTTCTTCTATTTAAAAAAAGGTATTCATTCATCATTCATTAATTCACTATTACTTATCCCTAGCTAGAATAGTTTAGCATATTTCCATTGTGTTTACTTAAAATAAATTTCATTTCATATTTTTATTTCCATTTGAATTTAACAGAAAATAAATTCCTCATAATTTCTGTTGGGCCAAAGTCTAGACATGTCTCTTACACTGGTCGATGTCGAGCCTAATTGGGATTTCACATCAAATAATGCCTCTTAAGTGTTACAAAACGTTCCATACTTGTCAACACATCTTGATCGAGAAGATGGTAACAAAATTAGTTAGGCTTATAGTTCCATCCTCCATGATATTCATCATTAGGCTAGTTTTGTTACTCCTCTAAACCTTCTCCTTTCTTCCACACATCTCGTATTTTTTAGTGATGTGCAATTCCATCTTCTAACTATTTGTTTCCCTTAATTTTATATTTATCATTAATTTATGTTTATCCTTTCATCACAATGTCCTTCATCAATTTTTAAAAAATAATCATTCCCCTTACCACCTTATTGAAATATTTATTCATTATTCCAAACCAACCTCTTTTTATTATAATTTATTTCACCAGGTTAAAAGTTTCTCTCTTTATGCTATCTTCATTGTTTGTTTCATTTTCACAAACCATTATTTTTTTTTTTAATAATCAAAATATTTCTATTATTTGCAAAATATATACTTTGATAACATATGTACTGTAGGAATTTATAGGGTAAGTTCCTCAGACAGAACACCAAAGGACACCGCTCACAAACAGATCACAGATCAATA
>APFE031707070.1:90855-126640 GCA_000404065.3 Pinus taeda | reverse complement strand
GCCCCCTCGAAGAGGCTGAATTCTAAGGCGTTGATATATCTTTTCTATCTTTTCTTGAGCTGGTTTCATAACATAGTGAGTCCAAAAGGCATCACTAACCACTCAAACAACCATTGTTTGTTCTAAATGAAGTCTTCCACTCATCTCCTTCTCTAATTCTTATTTGATGATATCCACTCTTCAAATCTATTTTAGTAAAATACTTTTATCCACTCAAACAATCCATCAAATCATCCATGTGTGGCAAAGGAAATCTAAACCTGATTGTGATCTTTTTTATGGTTCTAGAATCTGTGCACATACACCATTCACCTCCTTTTTCTTTGGACACTGTTGGTACAACACATGGACTAAGACTCTATCTGATTAGTCCCTTATCCATCAGTTCTTGCACTTATTTTCCAACTTCTGCATTCCCTTGAGGAGTTAATCTGTACGCTGCTTTATTTGGCAAACTCGCTCCTGGTATTAGATCAATATGATGACTAATACTCCTTATCGGTGGTAATGCATTTGGCAACTCATCCGCAATAATATCAACGAAATCATTTAACAGAGTTTTGATTTCTTCAGGTAAATCATCTAAGTTTGTGGAAGTTAAAATTACCTTTGGTCTCTCTATGACAGCAAAATGCATTTCTTCACCTTTTCCAATCTCTAGCAACAACTCCTTTCCGCTCATCAGCATAACACTACTTCCAGGTGCTCCTGTGTCAGTGTCATCCTTCAATGGAAGCAATGTATGTTTATTTCCATCTTTCTCCATAGTATAAGTGTTTCTCCTCCCATCATGAATAGATTTCCGATCAAACTGTCACGGTCTTCCCAGCAATACATGGCATACATCCATTGGCATTACATCACATAATATTACATCCTTATACGTACCAATCTGTATTTCAACCTTACATTGTTCGGTCACAATAATCTGATGTCCTTTCTGCAACCACGACACTTTGTAAGGAGTAGAGTGTACTATCTTTGCTAGTCCGAGTTTGTCCACCATCTCTGTAGAAACAAGGTTATCAATGCTTCCACTGTCAATTATTACTTTACAACAGTTACCTTTGGATTTACAGGTAGTTCTGAATAAATTCTTCCTTTTTGCTAGTTCTTTAATCTATTTCTCAGTCTTAAGCAATGTCCTTCTCAACAACAGTGATTCTCCTACTTCAGGGGGTTCTTCCTTCTCCATAAGTCGAGGTGTTTCTAGCTTTGCTTCAACCACATTCGCATTCCTTTGACTTGTTGGTTTATTATGAGGACAGTCGCACGATACGTGTCCCCATTCTCCACATGTGTAGCATCGAACATCTCTTCCTTGACCTCTTCCTCTGGGCACAAATCTTCCTCTATTAAAATCCCCACTTTGCAGTGGTCTACTACTTGAACTACCTGCTTCATGTTGATGTTGTTGTGCCCTTGGTCTGGTAGTTCCTCTACCTCTTACTGAGCTTCTACCTCTATTCCTTTGATTCTATCTTCTCAACATCTTCTCTTTTTCCTTCAAACTTGCTTGATAGGCATCCTTAATAGTCTTCAGACTTAATAAGTTGTTCTCGTCTTGTATGTCATATCTTAAGCCATTGATATATCTGGCTACCTTCTCCATGTCATCTTCTGCATGTCCTACTCTAATACTTAATCTATAAAATTCTTCTATGTACTCTTTAACAGTCATTCCTTTTTGCCTTAAATTCTGCAACTGTTTAAAAAGATTTAACTGATAATCTTTAGGCATAAATTTGGCTTTCATTTTACTTACCATTTTGTCCCATTGCTTGATCTTGGACTTTTCTTTCCTCATTCTGGATCTTTGTAGCTTGTCCCACCAAATAGTTGCATGACCCTTCAATCTGGTGGCTGCAAATTTCACTTTCTTCTTGTCATCAGCTTCCTCTTCATAGTCAAAATATTTGTCTAATGACTTGATCCAATCCATTAGCTCTTCTACATTGAGACTCCCTTCATACGTAGGAATTTCTACCTTTGGTTTTCCTCCTACTTTCACCAGCATCTTAACAACTCTGATAGTTTCATTTTCCTCCTCCTCTTCTTCTTCCTCAGAAGATTCTTCTTTAGCATTGTCATTCCCTTCATCAGGTGTTCTTCTCTGAGCAGTCTCAATTGTTTCCATCCTCGTACGCAAACGTTGGATCTCCCCTAGAAAAACTGCATTTGCTTCTGGTCTTCCTCGACCAATGTCAGCTCCTCTCCTCAGCGGCATGTTTACTTCAATCAATCTTAATCTCTTTGTGCTTTGATACCACAAATGATGCAGGAATCAATTGTTTTGAGAAATCTCAACAATCGGCCCCGCGTTTCAATTCCCTTTATAGTCCAATCTTTTCCCGCTCTGATCGGATTTCCTTGGTAAAAGCCCAAACACTGGTATTTCCCCTTTTCAATAGAACCGCTCGTGATTCTCCTTAGATCACAACATAAATGATCAACGGCCCAGATTAAATCGCATAATCGTAATCGCTATAGTTTCAGGCCCTTTTTCCTTTGGCAATGAAGCGTTGCGATGCGATGGATCGCAATTGCATATCGTAGTGTTTCCATAGCTGGGGTTCTGATAATACACAAGCCTTCTTGCGATGCAAGATTTCGCAATCACACTTTGCAATTCCTTGAGATCGCGATTCGACCACACCCCACTGTCTATTTGCGATGCAATATTACGTTGATCACATATCGCAATTCTTTGAGGCTTGAGGTCTGCCCCTTGTGAACAAATCTTTGCGATGCGATATAAGTGATCAAATGGTCAGTGAGGTTTCGCATCGTTGGTTCGAACTTGGATCAACAGTTGAGATCTTAAGTGCTCAACACTGTTAATAATACAAAAGGACTACGATCTTCGTGAACTCTGAGTCTTATAACATGAAGCATAAAAACAGATAAATATTCGACTCTATCCAGGATACAAATAATTAAAAGTGAAACGAAAATTTCCACAGCATCATTATATAAACACACACATGGCATCAATTATTCATTATAAAAAAATGATTATGGAGTCTTGCCTTTGGCTCTATTACAACTATTAAAAGACCTTTGTTTCAATTGGGAAATCCACACGTTATTACTTGACTCTCGCTCCACTCAATCCTCTCTCTCTCTTTGCCCATCCGTCTACATTACATTTTCTTCTTTTTATCAATCCCATCCTATCTAACAACTCAATCCTTATTCTTAAACAATCTAGCATTAAAATCACTATTTTTCCAGCTATATCACACACCTATGCTAACAACTTATATTTGAATCTAAAATAAGACAATTTCTACTTATTACAATAATGAAATACAACTTATTTCTTGAGAGATCCAACCCTCTCGGTAAAAATTGACTTTTGACCACTCATGTCAGTGAAATTTAACTTGTTTAGCCACAACATGTGAATAGACTTTCACATTGCTGGCTAAGTCCAGATGCTTCTACATCACTTCAAAAATTGTTTGCAGGGTTATTTGATCTAGAGTTAGAGCCAACTTTGACATTTTGTGATAATCAAAGTTATGTAAAGCTTTTAGAGAATCTAGTCTTTCATGACAAGTCAAAGGATATAGAGATCAAATACCATTTTATCCAAGACATGATGCAGAGAGGAGCAGTGGAACTTCGGTACATTCCACAAGTGAATAGACAATAGACATTATCACTAAGCCTCTGTCTAAAGTGAAGTTTGAATCCTTCAAAGACAAGCTTGGCATGATGCAGAATGTACACCCGTGTTAACAGGGAGTTGTGATGTTTCTCATACAACGAGCAAATACTATCACTCTTCCAAGGTTTTTCCATATCAATCATGTGAAGTGACTTAGGGGGGAATGAGTAGCCTCGTACACGTCTTCTCTATGCCATGTGAAGTGGGTAGGTGTGATTGAGATTACTACGAGAGGAGAAACTTCATAGATACTTGAAGCATAGTCTTGAGATTATGGCGATAGTCCTGCACATACCATGTGAAGTGGTTGGGTGTGATTGGGACTACCAGAGGAAAACATCATGGAAGAATACCTTCCTTTCTAAGAGGGAGTGTTGAAGTTTTATATAGCAGTGGAAGGTATTCCCTTTTGGACACCCCCGACTATGTATATATATCGTGGCCCTCAATTATAATGAGACATCAAACAATATCTCATATATCTTAGATCAATCTAATAATGTTTACTCAATTGTAAAAAAGAAATATAGGATGAGAATTTTTCAAGTGTGTAATTATTGTTCATAAGGAAATAATTACCAAGATTTGAAAATAAGAAAGAATTCAACAAGTCAAAATGTTAAACATTACAACATCTCTACCATATTGGGCTAGAGAGCATCTCTTCACATGATAAAAAATTATTAGCACCATTTAATTTGGTTTGTTTTCAAGAGTAGGAGTACTTATTTCGCTAATAAAGTTGCTTAAGACTTGCATCTAGAACTAACCACCATTGCTTACACATATGTAAACACTAACCCTAGTCATCCACTAGTGAAGCATGAATCTCTGTGGGGACTGTATTAACTACCCATTTCTAATAACTATAGTTTATAATAGTTATAAATTCTTGAATAACCAATTCAGTTTTTTAAAGATAATCAAATTATTCTTTAAACTTGCTTTTAAATTTTAGAATATAAATTATTGCACTAAGAGGTGCTCTCTAGCCCAATATAGAATAAATGTGGTCATGTATTCTTATGTTATGTAAACATTTTGACTTGGTCAAATTGCATCAAAATAAAAATAAAATAAAAATTTAAAATAAACAAAAATTATTAATTAAAACATTTTGGCTCGTTAAAGTAATATTAATAACTATAATTATTAATTATAATTAATAAGTAAACCATCGCAGAACTATATTAACTTTGAATATAACCAAGAGCCAAGAGGGATCAAATCTGAGGTGCAAACCTTTTAAGGTTTAAATAGATTTGGTCCCTCTTGGTGCTTGGTAGATCCTGAGTTAAGATGGATCTAGGCTGGTAATTATTACGTCGAGAAGCGCTCTCTAGCCCAATATGGAAGAGATGTTGTAATGTCTTGTTATGTTGTGTAAACATGTTGAATCAATTATATAAAAATAAAATAAATGAGCACACATACACACACATACATATATAAGAAACCCACCTAGATCCATCATAAATTTAGATCTCTCAAGCATTGAGAAGGATCAAATATCTCGAGGTGCAAACCTTTCCTCAAGCTTTGCACTCCAAAAAGAAGTTTTCACCTTGAAGTTATATATATATTTCTTCGTGATACATCTTCATTGATATGGATTCCTGTGAGCTCAATCTAAAGTTCATACTTTTGAATTTCTATAACCCTTATGCCAATTGTTGATCCTTTTGGGATAATATGATGCATTCTGAAGTGCTCAACATCCATCCTCTAATTATAGTACGTGATTTAAACTATATAGTGTCACATAGGGAAGTGTGGGGTATTAACATAACAAAGGACCCCTTGGAAGACTATTTCATACATCTCATCAACTCTTCCTACCTCGTCGATCCAAAACAATTAATACCACTCCCATGTGGAGAAATTCTAGAGTTAATGAGGATGATATCACCAAAAGAATAGATCGATTTCTAATTTCAGAATCATTAATGTCCTCACCCCTTAAAGTCAAAGTTTGGGTTGAGGATGGAGGACTTTCATATCACTGTCCTATCCTCCTTAAGATGGCCATAGATGATGTGAAATATCCAATCTAGTTTCACTTCAATCATGTTTGGCTTCATGAGGAAGAATACATTAAACTAATAGAACAATCATGGATTCCTCTTAGCACAACATGCAATGGCCCCTTTATGTTTCAAATGATAGAGAATTTAAAATTAATTAGAAAGAAATATAGGAAGTGGGTTGAAGATTACACTACTAAAGCTCAAGCAAAATTAAGAGGAATCGAACAAGAGATCCATGACATATATTCCTTGAATCCTGTAGATTCCTGGCCCTCGAGAATTATTGAAGATCTATGTAATTTGGAATGTACAAAGAGGGAGATATTAGTTAGAGAGGAAGAAACTTGGGGTTTAAGGAGTCACGCAATATGGATTAAGGACAAAGATAATAATATGAAGTTTTTCCATAGTTACGCAAACATGAGGAAACGCTTGAACACTATTTGGTTAATTAAGGATCAAGGTGGCTCATCTTTCTCTTCTTTATAGGACATTTCCAGAATCGTAACTCATCATTTCAAAACATTGTTCTCCCAACTCAAAGTTTGTCCTATTGAAGAGTCGTTGGAGTCATTATCTCAATCTCCCCATTCAATATTAAAGGAAATGAATGAATATTTAGATGCAAGAGTAATTGAGAGCGAACTTTTGGAAGCCTTAACATGTATGCAGAAAGGAAAGTGTCACAACCCTGACAAATTGACTATCAATTTTTTCTCTAGTTTCTACAATCTCATCAAAGAGGATTTATTAAAGGTCATCAAAGAATCACAATCTTCGGGTTGAGTGTTGGGATCTTTAAACTCTACTTTCATTTCACTCATACCAAAAATTCAGAATGATGCCTCTTTCAATGGTTTTCAACCAAATTCATGTTGCAATTTGATCAACAAATTGATTACTTAAATCATATCCACGAGGCTAAATCCAATTTTTAATGAGGTCATCTCAAAAGAGCAGTTTGGTTTTCTTACAAATCATCAAATTTATGATGTTGTTTCCATAACCCAGGAAACGCTTCACCTTATGAAGATCAAGAACAGTGGTGGAGAAACCATAAATATTGATCTTTTAAAATCTTATGATAGAGTTAACTAGACTTTTCTTAGGCTAGTAATGATTCAAATTGGAATGAATATAAATTTGATAAATTGGATAATGGGTTGCGTCTAGTTAGATAGTTTTGCAATGCTAATTAATGGACGTCCTTCACTTTTCTTCAGTGCCTCCATAGGGCTTAGATAGGGATTCTTTCTCTCTCCCCTCCTCTTCCTTTTGGTCTTGGAATCCCTTAGTAAAATCATTCATGATGCCATTAAAAAAGAAGAGAGGGGATCAAAATCTCTAACATCATCTACATTTCTCACCTTCTATTTGTGAACGATGTTTTCCTTTTTATTCCAGGAAATCATCATTTTTTTTTTGTAATCTTGGCATGACTACATCTTCATCATGTATAATATATCACCCCGATAACAACAAGGAAGTGAACGAGTGACTTTACATCAAGGAGTGCCTCAACAAAGAACCTGATCACCGTCTATCCAAGACCCTATGGACTTCAAGAAATCATCTTTGCTTTCAGGTTTTAAAGTGCATTCGGGGTCATTTCACCATGATCACAGGGATGGATATCCAAAAATCCTGCATGATCCTCCATAACCTATTTGCTTCCTATTCAAGATGCATACAAGACATCTTCTTGTTTCACATAAAAAACATTAATGAATGAGTTAAATACTTGGGATTCATGCTAAAATCAAATGATTATAGATTCAAATATTGGCTATAACATCATAAGAAGGTGGAAAAGTTCATTGGAGTATGGGAAAATCAACTCTTATCCAGGGGTGGACGCTTATTGTTGGTTAAATAAGTCCTTGAAACTACACATGTCTACTGGAATTCTATTTCACTAGTCCTCAAAGGCATACTCGATAAAATTAGGAAGCTTGGTTTTAGGTTCCTATGGTTGGGAAAGACTGACTCGAAGGGCTTTCCTCTAGTGCCTTGGACCATTATTGTTAAACCTCGATCTATGGAGGGTGAGGTTTCAAGAACATTCATGTCTTTAGCAATTCTCTCGTTGCTCACAACCTTTGAATATCCACTAAGAATTCCTCCCTCTGGGGTTGATCATTGAAATCTAAATACCTCAAAAAATAAATCGTTATTGAAATGGTATTGAGATCTAAATAAACCATGCAAAAATGCCCTCATTGTATTGATAGGCCTCACTAAATATTTCCCTTTTGACGGTGATCGTTATCGTGGTGGATTGGGAATAAACTCTTTGTGCAAGTTGAAGTTAACCCTTGGGCTGGCACTAATGAGAGTTTTAGAATTTCAATGAATTGCATTCATTTTTTGCAATTGGCTGGGATAAAAGTGTATGTTGATGCAAAGTCTTAGTTTGGTATTCCTTTATGAAGATAGGTCTGGAAACTAGCCAAGGAATTGACACTATATGAGCCAAAAGTAATAGAATGGAATGGACACATAAGATTCTTATTATCCTCACTCATCATATTGGTTGAAGATGATCCAGATTATCTAATTTGGTCCAAAAACTCCACAAATGGTGAATGCACAACAAAATTGGGCTATAAGGCACATATAGATAATTTATCAACCCAGCCACCTAAATGGTGGTGGCAATACTTATGGAAACATGGCAACCCCCTCAAGAGTAAACTATATTTTTGGATGGATTTATCCAATAAATTAATGACATGGGTAAATTATTGAAAAAAGGATGGAATGGGCCTAATTGTCGTGCGCTTTGTCAGTTTGAGGCATAATCCATCTCACACATTGTTGTTACTTGTTGATATGCAAGTAAAATTTGGAGTATTTTGTATCAGATTTTTCTCCTTCCTCAACTCAATGGAACAAATCATCCCTTGAATAGTGCACATAGGATTAGGCATTAGATTGATCTATGCAAAAATTTTGAGCCTTTCTAGCTATATTTTCCAATAATACATGTTGGGCCTGGAACCAAGCCATTTTTCATAAAACGTTTATTTTACTAGAAGTTACATGTGGTCTTATTGAAAGCAAGTTAAGGAAGTTAAACCAGAGCCTAAAAGGAGGAAAATTGGGGTTCCTATAATGCCATATCGGAACAAAGTTATTCCATGGGGTTTCCTTGATCGCACCATCCAAGGAGATCTCCCACATTGTGGCGTTTAGCCATGTATAACTAGAAGGCATTCAAGAGCAAAAGCCAAGGAGAAAAGAGGAAGTCAAAAACAAATGAAGGATACTTCAAATCTGGACTTTTCTACTCACACATGCAAAGAAATTAGGGTTTATATGCAAGTATCTAGGCCGAGTATTGCAGGTTTGAAATCCAGACCTGAAGTAGCAGGTTGAAACCTTAACTAAGGCAGATTTTGGCAAGTTTTACCTTCATTGACTTTGGTAGACTTTGACTTGTTTAGAAGAGATATTATAAGAGGGATGACTTGGTGATTAGAAGGAATATTGATCTTGGCCTTTGAGTCTTGGAGGTCTCATTTTGATTTGATTCTATAAGAAGAGAAGTATTCTTTGTGGGTTTTCCCCTTGGAGGGATTTTTCCCTGGCTTGCAGCCTATATCTTGTGTCTTTTGTGATCCTCATGTTTTTTGGTAATTGCTTTATGGTCATTACTACAACTACTAATGACATTACTAGACTAAAAAATAATAATTGTCTTTTGTTACAAAGAGTCAAAATAGGACTATGAAAAATATTCTTCTTTGAATCAACAAGCCCTATAAGCACGAAGAACATGCTTTGACCTAGACTTGAGCATGAAACCCATGCTTGAAAAAATACAAATTCTTTGTAAATCAAGGTATTTGTAAATCATTTCAAGTCATTTTAGGTTCACTTAGCTTCAACTATGGCTTTCATACTGCAATTTGACCATATATATGCCTTCATCCTTCAAGACTATTGTTTCCATACTAAGTGGAATATATACAATCCGTGTCATAGTGCTTTTTAAAAATATTGAAGAACTTTTTCTTAATGATGGTTCTCGTTAGAGGTTCCTGGTGATCCTTTCTGCAAAATGACTACCTCTAACATTATGTTAGAAAATATTTGGATGAATTGTGATGTGCAAGACAGTCCAAATATTTTCATTCTTACTAGCTAGATGACTGCTTCCAGAGCAACTTGATTATGTAGAATCTAATTCTTCTACTATCATATGCTTCCTTCTATGGTTCCATGCTTCCTTTCATAATGCCACAAAAACCATGACTCTTCTAGAGAATGCAAGAGTGCACACTACTCTAACTACTACTTTCTAATAAAAGAAAGACAAGTGGAAAATAAAATCGATAAGGGTGGAGTTCCTTCAATAGTAGAGATCCTTAGAATATTCACCCATTGGCTTATTTTCAAGTTCTTCATTTTCTTTGGCTATATGAGCTCCACTCCTTTCCTTCCTTTTGTTGTTTTTTTGTTTTGAGTATTATTAGGACAATCCCTTTTAAATTGTCGATATTTGTTGCACCCATAACATTGACTTTTGGATATGTCTTGTTTTCTTTTGGATTTTCCAAATTTTCCTGTCTTCTTCTTAGATTTTGCAACAAAATCTTGACACTATTCATTTGGTTCAGTGTCATCTTTTGCCTTCAACTTGTTTCTTCCAAGATACATTGAGCCTATGGCTCGTCAAATGGAGTAGTATCTTTTCTTGAGTAGAAAGTAGTAATAAAACTGATTCATTCAGGTGGCAAGGCATTTAGTATACAAGTAGTCATTTTTGAATCAGAAATGACATCCCCAAGTCCTTTCAATTGATCCTTCAATTATGAGGTCTTCATAATATATGAGGCCATTTCTTCATTCTTTGATATCCTTATTTTATATAGTTGATTCCTCAAGGATATCCTCTGACTTGGGGTACTAATTAAGTACAATTTCACCAATTTTTCATACATTTCTTTAGATGTACTCAAATTTGTAGCAAAGGGGATGAGATGATCATTGATAGACTCAATAAGAATCCTTTGTGCCCTCACTTATCCCTTCTTGTATTTTGCTAATTCTTGAGTCTTCTCTTTTTCTAGTTCAGTAATATTACAATGAACTTAGTCCATGACTTTATTTTCTATGAGCACCAAATCAATCCTCTTCTTCCATGCTAGAAACTTGTTGACCCATTGAGATTATTTATTTCCTTGTAAAATGACGTCATTTGATTTGTGGATTGAAACATGAAAGATAATATGGTACTTATTTGTCAAATGAGTGTCCTTCTAGATGATGCCTTCAACTATATTGAAGATTTCAAGAACTTTCAAGAGACTTCAAAGATGTCCTTCAATAGAAAAGAGTCTTCAAGAGAGAGAAAGATAGATATCCTTCTTCAACATTAGAGAGCTTTCAATGAGAGCTTATACCATCCTTCCTTCTAGGTCAATATATCCTCTTCCTTATGCCCTTCCTTGTGTCCTTAGCAAATGCTTTCCTTTGATAAGCAACCTTCACTTATGTTAACAAGAATGATATTCAAGCTGCCTTTTCTTCGCCTTAGATCTGATACCATGTCAGCCTCTTTAAACCAATGCTAAAAAATCAAGGCATTTACAAAAGAGAATTGATTATGCTTGCTTGATAATTACTTGTGATATTTGTTGGCATTTTATTAATTTTAGTTTTACTTTTTTATCAACCCATTAGCAAAAACATGAAGATCACAAAGACACAAGATATAGGCTCTAAGCTAGGGAAAAACCCCTCCAAGGGGGAAAACTAAAAAAAATACTTATCTTCTAATATAATCAAATCAAAATGAGACCTCCAAGGCCCAAATACCAAAATCAAGATTCCTTCCAAGCACCGAGTGAGTGCTCCAATAAGATCTCTTCCAAACAAGTCAAAGCATACCAAAGTCAATGAAGGTCAAACTCTCCAAAATCCACCTTAGTCAAGGCTTCAACATTCTACTTTAGGTCTGTAATTCAGACCTGCAATACTTGGCCTTGCAACTCGCACAAAAACCCTAATCTCTTTGGACGTGTGAGTAGAAAAGGCCAAATTTCAATTCTTCATCCTTCACTTTTGACTTCCTCCTTTTTGCTTGACTTTCGCTCTTGAATGACTTCTTGTTTAGCTGCAGATCAAACTTGTGGATGTGTCCCCAAATGAGTCAAAGTATCTCCCTATATTTACTCTTCTCAAGAGGTTGAATAGGCCTCTCTTAGGCTGACTTATCATGGCAGAGTTGACTTCGTCTTAGAGGAAATTTTTTTACTAGACTAAAAAATAATGATTATATTTTGTTACAAAGAATCAAAATATGACTATGATATATGAAAAATATTCTTCTTTGACTCAACAAGCCCTATAAGCATGAATATCATGCTTTGATCTAGACTTGAGCATGAAACCCATGCTTGAACAAATAAAAATTATTTTTCTCTTTTTTATAAAAAAATATACAATATAATGATTAAAAAAGTCATTATGAAGATCGAATCTAGTTACATTCTTCAACACTCCCTCTTAACTAGGGAGGTATTCATGATCCCATAATTAGGTACATGGATTCTCCAATTGAAGTATTCTCATAAGAAAATTAGGATTTATAACTCATCTTTAAGCATCAACATCATAACCAACATTGTTAACATAACAAGGCCTTGATTAACAAATTCTATCTCTCCACTAGATGAAAGCACAATGTTGGGAGGCTTTAAGGTATATACCCCATCAGGATTTTCATTAGGTATGTCCTTCTAGGACTATTCTTATCTTGTATTCCCAATCCTCAAATAATATCGGTCCTCTTTGAATACTCTTGTCTTGGATTCCCTACCTCATCCTCAAAGAGTATCGATCTATGAGACTACTTCTATCTTGGATTCCTAATCCTCAAGAAGTACCAGTCTCAAATGCTTATCCAATCCTCCATTATTCCTCTTTGGTGCCTTCACTAGACTTACGATTGTTAGTCCTAGTCTAGTGCATGACACAAGGAGAATAAGGTGTCATGCATCACTCCCTCTCAACCAGGGAGGAGATGTCCACCAAACCGAGCTTTTCTCTCAAGTACTCAATATTCTTACTTGGAAGAGAATTTTTTAGAATATCAACTACTTGTTCATCTATATAGATATATTGTAGCTTCACGACCCCATCTTGTACCAAACTTATGACATAATGGTACTTATTATTAATATCCTTTGTCCTAGCATAAAACATTGGGTCCTCAATCAACCTTATGCAAATTTGGTTGTCACAATGTATAATTGTAGGGCTTAATGGTCCTTCAAACAAATATGATAATAACTTTCTAAGCCAAACTAACTTCTCTACAAACTTCACTTGTGGAAATGTACTCAACTTTAGCACTACTCAAAGCAACAATATTTTGCTTCTTGCTCATCCGTGAGGTCATGGAATATCCCAAACTAAAACACCCACCAGTAGTGCTACCATCTATTTCACTGCCACCCCAATCATAGTATGTATATCCCAACACTAGAATCTCATTTCCAACACATTTAAGGCAATGGTTCATTGTCCCACGAAGATATCTCAGGATATGTTTGGCCGCTACCCAATCGTCATGCTTTGGCTCCATCTAAAACTAAGGACATTTACTAAAAAACAAATTTCAAGTAGAGTATTCACAAGATACATTAAGGAGCCAATTAACTGTCTATAGCATGTAGGATCCACATGTTTAGATTATGAACTCCTCGACTTCTTTATATTAGTAATCATAGGAGTTTTCATTGGCTTACTATCCATCGTGCCAAATTTCTATAATATTTTGATCACATATTTTCCTTTACCAATATATTTTCACCAGGTTTCTACCAAACCTCTAGTCCTAAATAGTAGTGCATAAGCCTAATATCCTTCATATCAAATTCGACTTCCAACTACCTCTTGAATTCTTGTATATGATGCTCTACACCTATGACAAGTAATTCATCCACATATACAGGTATGATCACAGGTTCATCCTTGACCATGTTGATGTAGAGATTAGGCTTTGCAAAACTCTTGACAAAACCAAGTCTTAATAGGTATGCATCCATCCTAGCATACCATGCTTTAGGTGCTTGTTTCGAGCCATGTGGATCCTTCTTTAATCTGTAGACATATGTCTCCCTATTATGGACTTCGAATCCCTAAGGTTGCTCAATGTAAACCTCCTCATCAATGGTCCCATTTTGAAAAGTTGTTTTAACATCCATTTGACGAATGTTCCATCCCATAGTGGCAAGCAAAGAGACAAGTGATCCAATAGTTGTATATCTTGTTGTAGGAGAGAAGGCTTCTTCATTATCAATTCCTTCCTTTTGTGAAAAGCCTCTTGCCACAATATAGATGTATATTTAACAATGCTCCTATCCACTACATGTTTGATCTTTTATATCCATTTAGAAGTGACAACAAATTTGTCACTAGGTCTATGAACAATTTCCCAAACATCCTTCTTCATAATAGATTGGTATTCTTCTTGCATTTCATTCCTCCATTCTTGATGTTTAGTTGCTTTTCCACAGGAGGAGGGTTCAACTTCAATGAGCTTAGTCATATAAGCTGCATAACCGTAATATTTTTTAGGTCTCTTACTTTCTCTAAAAGTTCCCTTAGTTGTTGCATGTCCCTCTACCTCTTGTAGAGTTGTCTTCAACCAAGCAGGTCTCTTACGAGTTTATGGAATTATGACATGTTGCACAGGTTCACTAGGTCCTTAACCATCTTCATGATTAAATGTAGGATATTGAACATTGTCATCCCTTGTGTTTTCCTCAAAAATGGGTACCTCTTCTTCATCATAATCAACCAAGCTATCTTTGTATCTCTTGTAGCTACATTCTCATCAAAGATGACATCTCTGCTTACTTCAATATGATGATCCTCTTTGATGTAGATTATCTATGCTTTTGATGAAGCACTATAACCAACAAAGATGTTGTTTATACTTGTAGGATCAATTTTTTTTCTCTTGTCCTTTGGAATGTGAATGTAAATTTAACATCAAAATATTTGAAGATGATCCATACTTAGATTCTTTCTTGTAATGCTTCTTCGGGAGTCATATTGTTGAGAATTTTATGAGAGCTTCGATTTTGTAAGTAGACTGTTGTTGTAGATGATTCTCCCCATAAGAAATTTGGGAGATCTTGGTCATAAAGCACATCTCTAATAGATTCTTCAATTGATCGGTTCATCCTTTCACCCACACCATTTTTTTCAAGGTTATAAGGAACAATTAGCTCCCTTTTTATCCTAGCTTCCTTGCAAAATGCTATAAGCTCTTTGGAGGTATTATCTCCACCATGATCAGACCTTAGGGTATTCATCTTTCTTTCTGTCGGGTTTCCTACTTCATTCTTGAATTCTTGAAATTTCTCAAATACCTCATCTTTAGCCTTGAGGAGCTATATCCATGTTTTTCTAGAGTAATCATCCATGAATGCCACATAGTATTGGTGACCTCCAAGAGAATTTTTTTCCATAGGTCCACACACATCATAATGTATGAGATTAAATATTTCCTTGGATCTTATATCACTTTTTGCAAAAGATTTTTTCAAAGTCTTGCCTAGAGCACATCCCTTACAGATTCCTCTATGTTCTTCCTTCAATTCAAGGATGTCAGTGACCATTTAAATCAAAGATGGCAATATCTTGTAGTGAAGCTGTCCATACCTTCTATGCCACAATTCAGAAGGGCTAACATCTAAGTGAACTAAAGCTTGAAGAAGAGGTGTTAGAAGCCTATACAACCTCCCCTCATGAATCTTGATAGTATTAACATGTTCAATACTAGATCCCTTTCCCCATACCACAACTTTTCCATCAACAAAAGCAATCTTATCACCTTTATCTTCAAGGCAAGAAATAGAAAGAAACTTTTTCCTCAAACTTGTAACATTGAGTATATTATCGGGATGAATACTTCCACTGGTCTCTAACTCCAACGAAGTAGATCCAATCCCTTTCACAAAGTAGCGCTTCTTGTCTGCAAGTTCAACTGAATGAGAGGAGATCCCTTTTGATAAAGTTTAGAGTTGAATGCATTCACCTATCATATGTCTAAAAGCTCCACTATCAATAAGCCATTTATTATCATCTTCAAAAGTACCCGTAAGAGCGAAGAAGAGACTTCCATCTATCACTTATTTCGATAGCTTGCATATGTACTTCATGATGTATCATTTGGTAGCTACAAGTAAACTCCTAACAATCTTTAGACCTTTCTTCATTAAACTAGCCATTGAAAAGAGAGAGTAGATAATTGGTTCTAGAATGATTTTCAACAAAAGTGCCAACATATATGTGATCTTCCAACTTCCTTCCTTCACCTTAGCTCTGAAACCATGTTGGAAAATCAAGGTATTTGTAAATTAGAATTGATTCTCCTTGCTTGATAATTACTTGTGATATTTGTTGGCCTTTTATTACTTTTAGTTTTACTTTTTCATTAAGCAATTACCAAAATCATGAAGATCACAAAGACACGAGATAGGCTCCAATCCAGGGTGAAACCCCTCTAGGGGGGGACCCATAAAGAATACTTCTCTTCTTATAGAATCAAATCAAAATGAGACCTCCAAGACCCAAAGACCAAAATCAAGATTCCTTCCAAGCACCAAGTCATCCCTCTAATAAGATCTCTTCCAAACAAATCAAAGTCTACCAAAGTAAATGAAGGTCAAACTCTCCAAAATCTGCCTTAGTCAAGGTTTCATCCTTCTACTTCAAGTCTGAAATTCACACTTACAATACTTGGCCCTATAACTCGCACAAAAACCCTAATCTCTTCACATGTGTGAGTATAAAAGGTAAGATTTCAAGTCTCCTTCCTTCACTTTTGACTTCCTCTTTTCTCCTTGACTTTCAGTCTTGAATGACTTCTTGTTTAGCTATAGGTCGAACTTGTGGATGTGTCTCCAAAATGAGTCAAAGTCTCTTCCTATATACTCTTCTCAAAAGGTCAATTAGGCCTCTCCTATGCCGACTTATCATGGTAGGGCCAAGTTGGTCTTGGAGGACAAAATTACTTTACTAGACTAAAAAATAATGATTTTAAAGAGTGATGTTCCATAAATGATTCCACAATTGTCAATGACTCCAAATAATGATTTTCTTTTATTATAAAGAGTCTAATTAGGGCTATAATACATGACAAATATTCTTCTTTGACTCAACAATCCTTATAAGCATGAAGAACATGCATTGACATAGACTTGAGCATGAAACCCATGCTTGAACAAATAACAATTCTTTTTCTATTTTTATAAAAAATATACAATATCATGATTACAAGAGTCATTGTGAAAACTGAATCTAGTTACATTCTCTAACTATGTTGGAGCGGTACAATTTATTAATCAAAATCACCATTACCTCCTCAGATATGCTCCTAGGCGAGGTACCAATACTAAGGTTGAATTTACATGTTTATGGATCCTATTATATACAACTTGTTATCTCGGAGTAAAAATGTATAGGTTATGGGTGACTCTAAACTTGTAATTGATTTGCTTAACAAACAATTTGAAGTAAATGTTCGAAATATTCACCATATCCTTCAACAAATCAATCTTGAGATGGAGAATTTCTAAAGGACCTCTTACATTTATATCTACAGAGAATTGAATGAAAAAAGCTGACAAACTTACCAAAGAAGCTTTACAATTGTCAATTGGATCTTATGGACAATATGAGTTTTGATATGACCAAGAGAATAATAGAATGGAATTCCATTTTTAGTTTCACAAGGAACTATTTTTACACTAAGTCTGTTTTACTACAATTTTTAGGATTTCTTGTTTTCTCTTTATAAAAGTCATGGACAGTAAATACTTCTCAGGTAGATATCAATTATTAAGATAATCCTTATGGAGCAGATTATATAATATATATAATATATATATATATATATATATATATATATATATATATATATATATATATATATATATATATATATATATATATATATATATATATATATATATATATATATATATATATATATATACATATACATATAACATATACATATACATATACATATACATATACATATAACCAACCTAAATCCATCTTAACTCTAGATCTATCAAGCGTCGATAGGGTTCAAATCTCTCGAGGTGCAAACCTATCCCCAAGATTTGCACTCAAAAAAAGTGGTTTATGCTTTGAGAGATTTTATCCCTTTTTGTGACATCCCCTAGTTAATATTTCCTCTCATTATAAATAGTTGTAATTAATTAAATCGTTGAGAGATGGACACAAACTCCATTGCTTGAGGAAGGAGATGGCTTGAAGAAGATTGTTTGAGGAGTTGGTTATTTCAATGGCAGATATGGGTTGGTTGAAGCAGTCTTAAATGAGTTTATTGTGCAATAAGTTTAACCAATGAAAAAAGGGTAGGCCCAAGTTTCCTTAGCCTCCAATAAGCAGCAAGAAAGAACAAAAACATTCAAGTTGTAATGGGTTGCGATGTCCAAGGTATGTGTTGCGTGGAACCTCGAGGAGAGGTAGGCAATTAGTTGTTGAAGAGGTGAGGACAAATAAGAAGAGGGCACCTTTGAAGGAGGCATGAGGATTTACGAGAGAGAACACACGAAGAAATATCTCTCTTGCGTAGTGGCAACTACAAACAGAGGAAGGAAAAACACAAATAAGGAGCATCAAGAATTGTTGTGGAAGAGCGCAGAGAAGGAAAAATCTCATATTATTGTTGCTAAGCACTGGAGAGAAGTCAAACATCAAATGAAGAACCCTCTTAGAGGATTGCTAGGCATAAGGATTGTAGAGAGAAATGGCTTTCTTGTCAGGCTGAATAACCCACTGGAATATTATGGATCGATGAACCTGTTGGACTGGGGAGAGTCACTTGGGTGCTTATGAGGGTTGAAGAACCAATAGGAGTTTCCTGGGGACTTAAGCTCTAGTGCTTGACTCATTGATGAACCATCAAGAGAGTGGTCCCTTTACCTATCAACAACTTATCCATTGATGAACCCGCCTTATTGTGGACTCTCTTCTCCTGAAAGTGAGCTAAATTTCTCTTCATTGTGGTATATTGACATGGACATGAATATGCCTGAAGAATGTGCAAGATAATGTGTGTAACTAGTGGATTAAGGCAGTGTGGCCTTGTGACATCTTATTTCAAATGTTTTGATTGATTAAAAGTCCTTTGAAAGCACTCTACCTCAAGATTTGGAATCTGGATCAGGGGTGACAACTACAAGCGACGATAGTTGTAACTTGTCTATGTTTGGGTGGTGAGGTAGAGTCCCACTCGCAGTTTCCAAATTTTTTATAAGATAAGTATAATCTTATGTTTATGCTTGTGATTTCCACATTGTCTCTGTTATCTGCATTAGGACAATGTCAAGTTAATGTTGAGGAGTGTTGGTTCTTGCATACATCACATATATAAATATTGCATGGATTACGCGTCTGTAATGACGTTAATTAATGCTAAAATGTGGGATTTATACCTATGAATCAAACTTGGAAGGAGATTCCTTTCATAAGTTGCTATATGGTTAATAATAGCTTAAAAGACCCACAAATATTTGAGCTAAGATGATTGGTTTTCAGCCTATTATTATTAGCCTAAGTGGCTTGCAGACCTTTGAGTTGTTACAAGCTTGAATTTTGACTAATGAACCACAATGATTATGAATGGGCAAGTCCTTTTCTTATTTATCATATTGATTACAAAATTTGTCTATTAAGCTTTATTCCATAATTTTAAGCTTAGGAAGGATAACGATTTATGTGTATGGGGGGCATATCCATGTATATGTATATATATAAATACAGACATTATACACACGTGCTTCCCTTATCCAATGTGGGATTTAATCCCCTTCATAGTGAATCACGACTATGAAATAAGGAAAGGCTCTCATATAAGGGCATGGGGGCAAGAATTCCTTTATACCTATTAACAATTGCACATCTAAGGATCATACCTTCGCCCTTTCCCTTAACTAAGTTTCCTTTCGATGACGTCTTTTGACTGTGGCATAAATCTTTGCATTTAACTTCAATGCCATGATGTTGTAATTCCACCTGCATGTGGCCAAGGCTCATGAATGTGGTCCTCTGGGACACGTCACCCTGGCCTGGTTACTTTTTCAAGTGCTTGAGATATCTCAATAGTCACATGGCCCATCCTCAATGGTTTCGATTAGGCATTGGTTCTCCACCTCCATGTAATCTCAGAGCCTCAATACCTTGAACTGCACCTTAATGACCACTTTTTATTTGTTCCAGGGATCCCTTCCTGAGATGCAATCATCGCTTGTGTTTCAGTGTGCGGGCCCCTTTTCTGGTTCGTTGCTTTTCTGTGCTCGACATGGCCCATATGCCACGTTCCCCTGGTGTAGAGTCACCCTGGCGTCTCCTTCACTACACACCATTAAAACTTTTGGGACACAAACTCTTGAGAAATGGGAAAATTATTTTTCCAATATCCTAACGATTTGTGAGATTGTAATAAACCCGTCACCCCACCATTGGTTAATACTTGACACGCCTTGTCCACATTCGTAAGCTGGCACGTCCAACTGATCTTCGCCATACCGGTGGGTTGGATGAAGGCTACAAATGAATGTTCAGGATTGAAGCCTTGGGGTGAGGTGGAAAGGGTGGCCCACACATGCGCATATTAAATGAATTCATATGTAAGAAAGAAAGAAAGAAAGAAATTATTTTAATGTCCACGAGGCTAAAGATAACCTATGGGACAGATTGCTTCTTCATCTGCTTGATGTATTCGGCCCTTTTTCTATGAAGCCTCACAATAAATGCTCCCAACTTCTCGACAAACCCCTTGCTAAATAGATTATCCCAAGAGCTAGCTGCCAACATATCTGCGTAACTTTCCTTGCTGTCTTTGAAGGCCTCACATTCTAAAATGAAATTTTTTTCTGTTTCCACTTTTTCGGAAGAACAAAAAATGCGTACCCTTTCCTCCCACACTTCCTTTGGCCTTTTCTAGCGCCCTATTTCAAAACGGAGTTGATGAGAATTAGTCCTTAATTGAGCAATAAGAATTTTGGCTCTCCAATAGATATTAGCCTCTATGTATGCTTTTGGTTGATGATTATGAGTGAGATTAAACACTTCAATATAGTAATTTTTCTTTCTTCCTAGCTCCTTATCCCAAGTACGTTTGTGGAACTTTTCCATAACAAAAGCTTTTATCTCTTTGTTGTTTATGGGACACGCGTTCAAGCAAATACCCTATTTACTAAACCATTTGTTATTTTGTTGCATCCAAGTTTTTTTGCTCTTGCACAATCTATCATTAAAGACCTTAGGCCATCTACCCTCTTCCATTTGCTCAAAATTTTTCAAATACCTTATGACTCGCACCATAGCAATTGCTTCAATAGGAGCAGTCCCTGTTTCACTTAACAAGATATCATAAGGAACTGCACTTTTAATCTTAAATTTGTTTGTAATCAAACGCTTCTGAATTTTCTCAATTTGTCTCCACTGCATGTCGGAGGTACTACTAGCCCACAGTTCACAACCGTAGAGAATCGTCGGAATCACTAGAAGCCCAAAAAGAGTTTGAGTGGTCTTCCAGTCCCATAACTATGACTCTCTACACCTATTTTGAAAAGCATAAAATGTTTTCCAACCCCCCAAAGTTCTTTTCTTTCTACAACCATTCCAGCTTAGATTTTTATTGAAGTCAATCTTGAGGTATTTGTAATCTGCAATTTCTTCTAGAATGTTGCCTTCAAAGTAGAACTCGTGTTGGTTATGTTTTCTTTTCTTAGAGAAGGCCACTAGTTTCATTTTGTTGATATTGACTTGCATCCCCACACTTCTACAAAAATGCTCAAGGGATAGTAAGTGCTCTTGCAAACCAAGAGTCGTTTAGCAATCAGAATAAGGTCATCTGCATACAAAAGAAGCCTTATAACAAACTTGCAAAAATAGATACCATCACCCCCTTGTGAATTTAACCACTCCTCAAGCTTGTCGATATATAAACCAAAAGGGTAGGAGACAATGGGCAACCTTGCTTAACCTTGATATCGCTTCTAAAATTTTCAGAAATGCCTGTTGAAGTTCTAATTTTGACTTTCACATCTTCATACAGCCTATGCACAACTGCTTTCAAATTTTTAGGAACCCCAAGTTCCTCCATTCTCTGTGAAAGTTTATCCCTAGGAATCGAGTCAAATGCTTTTCTGAAATCAACAAAGCAACAAAAAGCTTCTTCCTTTTTCTCCCAAACTTTTTCAATGATGTGCCTTAAAGTTATGCAATGATTAACTGTGGAATGTTTAGGTCTGCTTTCCCTTTACCACACTTATCTCATTCTTCTGCCCACTTTCTAATTTTGTTTTCTAGCATGCTTCCAAATAGCTTTGCAAACAAAGGGTTTATCGTGATGGTCTTATAATTGGAGGGATTATAAACGTCACCGCTCTTGAAAAGAGGTATTGCCAGGCTAGTTGACCAATTTGTGGGGAGCCCTTATTGTATGATGTTGTTGAAGATTTTTGTAATGTGAGGTGCAAGAATCTTTGAGCCCCACTTTAGATATTCTGCTTGGAGTTTAGCTAAGTCTTTTGCTTTTCCAACACCCAACTTCTTGATACCCATCTCTACCTCTTGTACCGTGAAGAGTTAAGTATTAGTGTTGACCAAGGGGGGAGGGTCAACCTTGGGAACCTGCTCATAGATTTGTCTTGCATAGTCGAACCATTTAGTAGCTGTAATATTATTTCTAATTTGTATCTTTTTCGGTTGGTGCTCCTTCCAAAATATTTTGGGATTATTTTTCCCAAGGAAGATTAGTTCTTCCCTCCTTGAAACCATGAAATCAACCTTTTTCTTGCTTAGTAACTGCTTGTACGATTTGAGCTTCATGTTATCCTTGTTTGACTCTTTCCCCATTCTCCTTGCCTTTTTGCATTCCTCGTCAAATCAAGCATTAACCGGAAAGCAATTTGTTCAAACTTCTTAATTTTTTTTTCTTTTACACTTTGCAAGTGCGCATTGCATTAAATGTGTTAAATTCATGACTATGAAGGCTTTGCATTCCTCGTCAAACCAAGCATTAACCGGAAAGCAATTTGTTTCAGACTTCTTAATATTTGTTCTTTTGCACTTTGCAAGTGCACATTGAATTAAATGTGTTAATTCATGACTATGAAGGCTGTGAATTGTAATTTTCTCCTTCTCAAAGAGCCTCTCTAGCATCATTTTGAAGGTATTACAATTTTTTGGGGTCAAAAGAATTTTGCCGTGTGGGAGATTTTGTTGGACATGCTAAATTTTTGACACTAATTGTTTTTTTCCAATCCAAGAGAAACATAAATAAATTGGCTTGTAATCTGATTTCAAATCCCACAGCGGATATAACCAAAACTTCTTCCATTTTCTCACACAAACCATGCCAACAAATTACATAATCTACCACACTTGCTCCATTGTAAGTATTGCAAGTGAAATTACCGGACTTTGCCCATCTAGTCAAGCCATTACAAATGACTAAATCAAAGGCCCCACATAGAGTAAGCAATTGTTTACCAAAGAGATTGCAGCCCTTGTCCTCTAAAATTCTTTCCCACTGATGATTACTTTCTTCTGTAAGCCAAAAAGGGTCACAATCATCTTTACAACAAAGAATGCTAGCTTTCTCACTTGCAATCTTCCCATTGAGCCTTATAAGACGATGAGATGGATTAACTTGTGACTCAGAGTATGAGCAAGTTGGCAACTAACAAGTGACTTAGTATGTGGGCAACCACAAATGCTCCACATGGGAACCACTTGGGTGCCACGTGGGATGACATTATTTAATTGACTATGACTTCAATCAACCATATTTGATGACGTGGGAGCCAGATTAGAACAAATTTTATATCGCCAAATTCGTCTCAACAAGATCAACACAATAACATCATTCATTTTAAGTTTTGAAAGGGTAAATAAAAGTGAAAATTTTAGATCTAATCTCCATAAATTGATTATGGAAGTCAGGTCTTCATAGTAAATACCTCATGCTAACCTTAGTAAGGGGTTGGGATTAATAGGGGGTATGTTACACTCTCAACGCTTTATAGATCTGGAGTTAAGATGGATCAAGGCTTGTTATATTAGAAATACTGTAATAAAACATGATAATGATGATGGTGGTGGTTAGTATCCATTGGGACCAAATTTTCTTTGTAATACCCTTAGAAAGGTAAGAAGTTACTTAGATTAACTTAGAATCTTATTTTTGTGTACATAAAACATTGATAAAAGTGTTCCAAGATCGCCATAGTTTTGATGACTTGGGAGGTTGGGGAGGTTGAACAATGTAAACTTTGAAACAGGAACTATAAACTCAAAACGGGAACTCTGGCCAAAAAACCCCAAAAAATAAAAAACAGTGCTAAAAACGAAAAGTGTTGATGCTGGAATAACACCTTTTTTTTTCTTGGCTAAATTTTCAACATGTTTTAAAAATGGCAGTGAAAACCAATTTTTTGAGCAAAAATTATCCAAAAAAAACCCTCAAAACTAATAGTGTTAATTTTGGAAGAACACTTTTTTCTTTTCAAAAGTAAAATTTCAACATTTCAAAATAATGACGTAAAATATTTTATCATGACCCCAAAAAATATTAAATAAATAAATAAAATAAAACAATGAAAAAACACAAAACAAAAAAGTTAAAAAAAAATAACAAAACGTAAATTAAATAATATAATAAAAACAAAACATAAAATAAAATATAAAACTTAAAATATATATATATATATATATATATATATATATATATAAAACAAAAACAAATTAATGGTAAAAATAAAAAAACTAAAAAAAATATAGATTAAAAATAAAATAAAATAAAATATACTTGTAAACCATATAATATATATAATATATATATATAATATAATATAATATATATATATATATATAATTAAGTAAGTAAAATAGAGAAATTAAAAAAAAAAAAATAGTAAAAACGGGAAAAAAAAAAAAAGAAAGAAAAGAAATTAAAAACAAACTAGTTAAAAAAAAACCGAGGAAAAAAAAAAAAGAAAAATAAATTAAAAACAAACTAGTTTAAAAAAAAAAAAAAAATAACGAAAAAAATTTAAAACTAATGAAATTAATTGAAAAAATAAAATTAATTAAAATTAATTAAAAAATTAGTTGTTATAATATTCTTTTCCGCTTGATCGCGCGCGCCTGCTGCTCCTGCCTGCAGCAGCCTGCCCCATCTCCAGCGCTCTGCGCACTGCACGCCCTGCACTCCCTCTGCGCTCCCCTGCTGACCCAATGGAGGGCAGCGAGGATCCAGATCCCCCTCGAGAGCCCCCGGAGGTGATGGCCTTTCGGTCTATGATCTCAGCCGGTCCAAAGCGCCCGCCTACAGGAACTCAGAAGAAATTCGTGAAAAAGCTGGACTCGATCCCTTCAGTTGCTTTACCTGAACAAGAAACCTGCAAAGCCGCAATGAATCTCACGGAAAGGGGCCTCATAGGCCAGTTCACAGGTCTCTGGCCGTCTCCTAAATCGGTAGAGGAATGGACACAAAGGAACTGGAAGCCCCTCATCAAAGAAGGAGTCAAGAGCTATTTCGTAGGTAAGGGTTTCTTTGTGTTTGTCTTTGAAAACCCTGAAGATAAAGGCCTGATATTCAGAAACGGACCGTATTTTATGGGGCCTCAGGGTCTATATTTGAATAAATGGGCTCCAGACTTCGATCCCACTTAGGACATTCCTTCTGCAGTCCCGGTCTGGGTTAGACTGCCTCATTTGCCACTGCACTGCTGGAATCAAAAATCCTTCCAAATCATAGGCAACGCACTGGGTAAATATATAGATCAGGCAGCGAGGAAAGACCAATACTCATGCGCGCGGATCTGCGTTGAAGTGGACTTAGAGGAAGGGTTACCAGAAGCCATTAAGCTCACAGTAGCTGGGTGGTCGTATGTTCAGGAGTTGGACTACGAACAGCTGCCCTTTAAATGCAGACATTGCCACAGCCATGGCCACTTCGCAAAGAACTGCAAAAAGAGAGCAGAGGAGCAAGCAGAAAAGCAGAATGGGGAGCAATGGACCCGCGTACAGAAGAACGCATCCTCCAAGAAAAAAGGAAATGGTAAAGGCCCAACGGAAGAAGACCCCAGCACCAGTAAAGCCAATCAAGAAATAGAAACAATCCCTAAAGAAGCAGAGAAGGATCAGCCCATTCAAGCTATCCTAAGTTAGGAGAATGAAGAACAAGAGGACACTCCTATTTCAAATAAGGAGGTAGAAGAAGTAATACAGAGGGAGATCAATCTGGGCAGCCCAATGAACCCTACATATGCAGAAAATCTGGGCAGCCCAATGAACCCTACATATGCAGAAATAATAAAGAAAAAACCAGTAGAAAGTTCCAGCTCCTCAGAGGATGAAGTCTATGAGCGCCAATCGAAGAAGGCAGGAAGGAAATCTCACAAAGAAAAAAGGGAGGAGGAGGCTGAGAGACTTAAAACGCAAGGAAGCCAAGCCACCATCGAAATGACTATGGGGAGAAACACCAGACCAAGGACCTCCAAGGGAGGGCCTATCCCATCAAGTAAATAATGAATATCGTCTCTTGGAATTGCAGAGGTCTGGGGAACCCCTCCAAAGTAGAGGCAGTCAAGGATCTTATGAAAGCAGAGCCCTCAGACATACTCTTGCTCCAGGAGACAAAAATAGAAGGGCATGCCCTTCTAGAGATAAGCAGATCTAAGTGGAACAAAAAAGTAGGCAAGGCGGTCAGCTCAAGGGGTACATCAGGAGGCCTGGCAACGCTCTGGAACGATGACCTTTTCCAACTGGATTATCACAAGGAAACGCAGCACTGGATTCAAACTGAATTAATGCACAAAGCAAGTAAGTTAAATTTCAATCTCTTTAATATTTATGTACCTGTCTCTTATCAGGAAAAGAGAGAATGTTGGAACTCTCTAGCAGCTCATTTGGAACAGACTTCCCCCAGTAACATTATCATAGCAGGGGATCTAAACATAGTTCTGAAATCTAAAGAAAAAAGGGGAGGGTCTTCCAACAGAGATCCCATGCTCGATCAAGTGGAGGATCTATTCCAGCGTTGGGACCTCCTGGACTTCATCCCTATCAGAGGAATCTACACTTGGACAAACAATAGAATTGGATCTGATCACATATCAGCTCGGCTAGACAGATTCATGGTTCAGGGTTCCATAATGATGAAGAAAAAAATTATAACAACAAAAATTCTAGCCAAGCTGGCATCAGACCACAAACCCATCCAACTCATTCTTGAAGATGAGCAAGACCTAGGACCCATTCCTTTTCGTTTCAGCCCTCTATGGATCGAGAAGGAAGGTTTTGAAGAGACTGTAAAGGCAGCCTGGGGCAAGCCAGTTTGGGGATCTCCTAGCTATGTTTGGGAGCAGAAGTTAAAGGCAACCAAAGTAGCTCTGAAGAACTGGGCAAAAAAGCCAGTCCATACTCCTACAGAGCAAAGAAAGGAGGCAGTTCAGGCGCTCCAAAACCTGCAAACAGAGATGGAAAATATTGATATAAATGCAGATTTAATGGAAAAAGAAACAAAAGCCCAATGTACTGCGCATCATACCTTCAGAAAGGAGGAGGAATACTGGCGCTTAAAATCAAGGAGCTTGTGGTTGAAGGCCGGTGACAGAAACACTCCCTATTTCCACAGACAGTTCAGAGCGAGAGTGATTAGGAATCATATAGCGGAGATCAAAACTCCCGAGGGCAAGGTATGCAACAGTCATGAACAAATTAAGGCAGCGGCAGAAAGCTACTTCAGGAATCTATACAGGAAAGACAACCACAGCTTCGATGAGGATATCGAGGACTTCTTGTCCAACATACCAAAACTGATAACTGAAGAAGAAAACGCAAACCTATGTAGGCAAGCCACGGAGGAAGAAATCACCAAAGTCGTTTGGGCCATGGACGCAGATAAGGCACCTGGTCCTGATGGTTTTTCTATTCATTTTTATAAGGCGTGCTGGAAAATCATCAACCGGGATCTATTCAAAATGATCAGTAGATTCCTGGAAAAGGCAAAGGTAGGCGGTGGCACAAATTCAACTTACCTTGCACTAATTCCCAAAGAGAGCAATCCGGAATCGTTTGCCAGGTTCCGCCCGATTTCATTGTGTAACGCATCATATAAAATCGTGGCTAAATTGATTGCCAACAGGATCAAACCTCTGCTAAACAAACTGATATCACCTGCTCAAGGCGGATTTGTCGAAGGTAGAAACATCACGGACAATGTAATACAGGTTCAAGAGATTGTCCATTCCAGTAAACTGCGTAAGGAAAAGGGCATGCTGGTTAAGCTAGATATGGCCTCGGCATTCGACAGAGTGGACCGAACCTATATCTGCAAAGTTCTGAAGGCGTTTGGGTTCTCGCAGCATTTCATTAATCTGATCAAGGCCTGCATTGGAACTCCGTGGATCGCTCCGCTAGTTAACGGGCGTCCTACGAATTTCTTTCAAGCGCAGAGGGGCATCAGACAAGGATGCCCCCTATCCCCGTCTTTGTATATCCTCATGGCAGAGTCGCTGAGCCGAAAACTTGCAGAAGAAAAAATAAGAGGCAACATTCCAGGTATTAAGGCAGTCCAGGGAGCTGAAGGACAGAACCATGCGTTATTCACTGATGACACAATTCTATTAGCAAGAGCCAGCACAAGAATTGCCAGATCCATAAACGCCACCCTTAACAAATATTGCAGAGTCTCTGGGGCGTTAATAAACGAAAACAAAACAGAGGTTTATAGTTGGAATGTAGAGCAGAGGGAGCTTTCAGACATCACAACGATCCTAGGATTTAAAGGTCGCTCAAATTGGGACAGTTTCAGGTATTTAGGCCTCCCCATCTCATCAGGATCAAACAAAAGATCGTTGTGGAGTGAATTAATCTCGAAAATAAAAGCTAAAATTGCAGTGTGGGGAGGTCACTGGTTGACGAAGGGAGGAAAGGTAATCCTAATAAAGGCAGTCTTATCAGCGCTTCCTATATACCAGGCAGCATTCATATTCGCTCCAAGAAATGTCACAGAACAAATTTCCAAATTACTCAGAGATTTTCTGTGGCAGGGTGGAAAAGGAAATGAAAATAAAATTCATTTGGTGAAATGGGATGTGGTAAAAAAAACTCAGGCAGATGGAGGGTTGCAAATCAGAGATCCAGCCCTCATAAATTTAGCCTTGGGAGGAAAGATTCTATGGAAGCTGCTTCACGAACCCTCACACCCGGTAAGTGAAATGTTGAGGACTAAATACAAGCCCAATTCAAACCTCAGCAATCTGCAGAACTCAAATACAACCAATAGCACGCAGGTATGGAAACTCTATTGCAAGAGTAGTAAGTTCTTCATTAAACATGTCTACAAGATTCCGGGCAATGGCAAGCACACCCATTTATGGAATGACAGAATCATGGGGAAAGATCCTTTGAGGGACAATGAGGAAATTTGTAATCTAAGGGAATGGCTGAAGCAGGCAGGAGTTAATACTGTCTACGAAATGTCAAAATGGGATATAAGGGGGGACTGGGATGGATGGGACTTTCATGGAGTGCCAGAGAGATTAACCCATCAACAAACCTTGATGGAAGAAATACTGGAGGAAGCAGCGCCCATCAACAGATCCTTGAAAGACAAATGGGGATGGGGTCTGACCGGAATATACACTACAATAGCAGGATATAGAGCACTACAGGCCCCAAATAATAATAGAGAAAACTCAGCTTTTTGGAAGAATGTATGGGATCCTTTAACACTTCCGAAGGTAAACTTCTTTTTCTGGACCCTAGTTCATAACAAACTTTTAACAGGTGATAACTTGGCAAAGAGGAATATAGCTGGACCTCACAGATGCGCACTTTGCAACAGCAACCTGGAAACAGCTCAGCATCTCTTCCTGGAATGTGACTTTGCAAATCAGGTATGGAGATATATATTACAAAATCTGCAGGTTAATATTCCTCCTCAAAACAGTGTAGCAGATCTATATGCCAATTGGAACAAAATCTACCCCCAGCGCATTCCCTCAAAGTCGTTCTGGAAGAAAATATGGACAGCTATCCCAAAGTTTGTATGCTGGCAGCTTTGGTTAGCCCGAAATCAGCAGATTTTTAAAGAAATAAGCCACTCTCCATTGAAAGTAGCATCAAAAGCCAAAGCTTTTCTATTGGAAGCAGCTCAGCAGCAGTATTTCAAAGAAGATTACTTGTTATTGCCAGAAGAAAAACAATGGCTTGGCATGCTTGAGCCTCAGCCACACAAGCAGCTCTCCTTCCCAAATAAGACAAACCAAGAATGGCGCATAAGAGAAGAAGACGACAAATTCCAACAATGGTGGCGGACACAAAATTTAATCACTGTTTTCTTTGACGGAGCATCCAAAGGTAATCCAGGAAGTGCTGGAGCAGGGGGAGTCATATACTCCACAGATGGGATAACAAAAGATTGTTTCAGCTGGGGACTCGGACAGAAATCTAACAACCAAGCAGAGATCTATGGGCTTATGAAAGCTTGCATCATTGCAAGAGACCAAGGAGTGAAAGACATACAAGTGTTTGGAGATTCAGAACTAATAATAAAAAGTATGAAGATGAAAAACCCCTTAAGAAATGCCAGCTTAAACAAAATTCAGGACAGGTTGCAGAGAGTCATGCTAGACTTCAATACATGCAAGTTTTACCACATACTCAGAAAATCTAATGGGGAAGCAGATCAGCTGGCAAATAAAGGCAGCTCTCTGGCGAAGGGACTCCTCATTGTAAACAACGAAAGCAAAATTCACATGCCCTGAAAAGCATGCAGATATAATCCGCAATAGCGTGAAATATGTAATGTTTCTGTAGCTGGGAGCAGACCCAAGGATTTCCATATCAATATAAATATAACCGTTTGAGTTATATATAAATATATAATATATATATATATATATATATATAATATATATATATATTATATATATATATATATATATTTAAATACAAATAATTAAAAACATTTATTTTTTTTTCAAAAAGGATTTATTTTTTAATTTCAAATTTAAAAATTTATTAAAAAAAACAGTTAAATTTTATTTTTTTATTAAAAAAAGAAAAAAAAAATTGCGGCCCTCACTCCCCGACCGCCTGTGGTGCGCGACCGTGGGCGGAGCAGGCACTCCGCCCACGGCCGTGCCACCACAGGCGGCCGGGGGGCGATTCCCGGAATCAGGAATCGCCCTCCCGCCCTCGTTGTAACGCCTTTGGAGATGTGCGACGGTTGGGCGCCGGGCGACTGGGCGCGTGTGCACGACGGGCGTGCGATGGAGGTGCGACGGGCGGTTGTGCAACCGAATGGAGGAGCGACTAACTAGGTGTGCAACGGAACGATGGACGATATGCGATGATGTGCGACGAAGGTTGTGCGAGCATGTGAAAACAACTAAGGCATAGTGCGAAGTTTATACCGTTGCGAGGAGCGTTTGCGGTGGAGGGTGGTCGACCTATGGAGATGGGGTGTGGCCGACTTGTAAGAGCGCCCAAACGATGCGATGAAGGGGTGTGTGGGCGGTCGGCTGGGCAACCCACGCACACCCAACGATGGGTATATACACTTGTTGGAGGAGCGTTCAAACTCACTCATTCGAACAACACACATTCGATCTTCGCTCTTGAAGAGAGGTTCTAGTGCGCAGTTTTAGAGGAGAGATGAGCGCATAGCTCATGCGCTCTCCTTGGTGGAACGCACTTAGTGGAAACGCTCACGGTGAGAGGCGAAAGTGTTGGGCAAGACGTGCCCGAGTTGGTTGTGCAGTTGTGTCGTTGTGCCGAGACTTAGTGAGGGTGTTTTGGTGGCTCGGATGAGCGCCCGCCCATCGTGCAAGGCGTGTATGAAGTTGTATTGATGTAAATTTGGCTAAGTATGGGACTTGGTCTTGCCAAGACATACTTGTACATTGTAAACTGATATTCTTCATATATTGTTGGGCAGACTCATTGTTCACGGAGTTGCCCCTCCCCTTTATACTGTGCAATTGTTGTGTCGTTTATAATTGTTGTTGATAATGAATAAAGTATGGGTGTTCATTGGTATAAAGGATAACTAATTATACTTTGTTGAGAATCACAAACTGAGTAGGAGTAAGTGGATAGGCGTAGTCCATGTGCACGAGTATTGTTAAAAAGAAAGTGTTCGGTGGTGCCGCACCTCGCCGGCACGGTTGAAAGACTACCGCCGCCATTGCGGGCATGACAGTTGGTATCAGAGCTAGTCTGAAGACTTGGAGGGGTCTTGCAGGGGCTGGGGGAAACAAGTGTGCTCACACACTTGGAAGAAGTATGATGACAGGTACTTGCAGGTGAAGGAAGTGGTTTCACACTCAAGTGGAACAAGGACTGGTTTATCATGCAGGGACCGGAGAGAAGGCTGAAAGGCAATATGGTGGATGAACCTACGACAGGTGAGTCTAGCCATGGTCCAGGTGAAGTCTTACGGTACGAAGTGTTGGAACAAATGGGTCGATGGAGTTCTAACTGGGTTGCGATGAAGGCTGAGAACATGAAGGTTCGGGAAAGATGTTCGGAACTCAGGAGGGAACTTGAAGAACTCAAGAGCCAATGCGGAAGTACAACAGATGTTGAACTCAAGGAACTTGATGAGGAGATCCGACGAAGTGATCTTGGTCTTCAAGAGCTCTTTGATGAAAGAGCCCGCTTAAGGAAGAAAAGTACCATGGTGGAAGCCGAAATCAAGCAGATTGAGGAGGAGATAAAGAAGAAGCCTTTTGGTAAAAAGGTTGTTGTGATTGAGCAGGAGGAGCTCGACTACATTGACAGGCTGGGGACTTACTACCGTGACAATCCAGAGGAGGTCCGAAAGCTTAGTTCTATGAGAGTAGTCAATGGACACTTGGTTGGTGCACTTAAGCAGAGGTCGATGAAGGACAAGCTTGAGGGAGATCAAGCTAGACCAGGATCGGGTTGCATAGATGAGCCAAGCAAGGAGGTGAAGTACCTTAAGAAGGAAGTCAAGTTGGAGCATGGAACAATTGACACTTCTGAGGCCGAATTCTTGAAGAAGGTTGCTGATATAAGACACAAGACAAAGCAGACAGAAGGAGGTGATGCCTTGAAGCTGAGTTTTGTGCAGGTGACCGTGAAGGGCAAGAGATTTGCAGCTTTGGTTGATACGGGGGCTACCCATAGCTTCTTAAGTAGGAAGGCAGCAAAGTCTTTTGGGAAGAAAGCAAAGATGGAGAGGGAATTGAGTGCTTTCAAAGCAGTCAACTCTACCATGAAATTTGTTATTGGTGTGATGAAGGACACTCAGGTGAGAGTGGGATTGTGGTTTGGGAAGTTGGGCTGAGGGTTGTGGACATGGATGATCATTCTATGGTGTTGGGGCAAGACTTCATGAAGCTTGCACAAGCCATACCGATGGTGGACCGGGACATTCTCTTGATCACAGCTAAGGGAAGAACCATGATGGTACCGATGAATAGAAGGAGTTGCTTGGGTATAGACCGAGGATGAATTCTATGACTTTGTATCCCAAAGATCCGAACGTGAAACATGAGGATGTGGAGCAAAGAGGACTTGGGAGTATGACTCAAACAACGAAGGAAGGGAAGTTGATTGACTTCGTTGCAAGAGTGAGGAAGAATGAGGCAAGTGGGAAGGCAGTCTCACGAACCTTGAGACACTTGACAGAGACATCTTCTACTGATGATCTTCACAATGGGGTTGCGAAAGAAGGGAGTCCAAGTACTACTTCAAAGGCAGTGGTTGATGAGTATTATGAGGGTAGAGATCCTGCTGGCATAGTGGATTTTTGTAGGTATGCTATGGGCATATATGACTTTCAGTTGATGAAGGACAAGCTCAAGGAGCTTGGATGTACATGTGAGGACATTGAGGTTGTGCATAGATACTTGAGGACACAACATCAATCTGATACATGGGTAGATGAGAGTCAGGGAGGAAACTTCCTGGCCCTCCTTTCTCTATAAACAACCTTGGAGATAGGTTGGTGTGGAGGCCTTGATAGGGAGGAACCACATCAACTTTGCAAGGGGCCTTGGAAGGAGGCTTCTTTATGACAGATTGCAAACTTGGGTGCAGATGGCCAAATGTTGGGATGGAGTCTACATGAGTTGGACACCATGGACAACTAGTGTCATGGACATCAGGTTGGAGACATGGAGCATGACAGTTGTGCAGGGACATTATGTGGGAGCATGAGTAGATGTGTTATTCATGGACATTCTATGGGAGTATGCCGAAGCAAAGGATGTTGTACAGATGATGTTATGACATGGAGATATATGAGCTAATGGAGAGGTTGTACACTCTTGTGCAACTAAGCCATGGCTTGATCATGTTGCAGATGAGATGGAGTTTCCATGGACCTGAGCATGGGTTTTGGACAGATTCTTGATGAGTCCGAGATGTAGCAAGAAGTCAAGGAAAGACTGATGGTGACATAAGGATGTGCATTCTTGTGGTTTGAGCGTATGGTTGGATTAGCTACCCAACTAGTTCGAGTCATGAGGGGTACCAATGTGCAAATGGATGTTGTTGTTGGGTCTATGCTTGGCGATGAGCATGTAGGGGTGGTGCTTGACAGAGAGATGTGGCTATGGGTTCTACTCTTGATGGAGAGCATTTAGATGTGTGTTCTGATGGGAGACTACAGGATGAGGACGACACATGGTGGTTGACACATGGTTGCAGTAGATATGTAGCTTGAGATGAGGAGGACCAGCCTTCCATTGGTGGACAGCAACATGTGGAGATTGTGACAGGGTGGTCAAGTGATCATGGATTGAGATGAGTTCTGATGTATGACCTACCAGTGGGATATGTACCTTGCTATGGTTATCTTGGTGACAATTGGTTGCTGAGGTGAGACATGGTGGAGATGGAGTTCTACATATGTTGTAGGGATGTTTGCGGTATGTAGAGGAGTTGACATCATGGATATTGATGATCTTGGAGGATGGTATGTTGTTGAGGACGACAACGACTTCAGGTGGAGGAGGATGTAACGCCTTCGGAGATGTGCGACGGTTGGGTGCCAGGCGACTGGGCGCGCACACACGACGGGCGTGCGATGGAGGTGCAACGGGCGATTGTGCGACCAAATGGAGGAGCGACCAACCGGGCGTGTAACGAAACGATGGACGATATGCGACGATGTGCGACGAAGGTTGTGCGAGCATGTGAAAACGACTATGGCATGGTGCGAAGTTTATACCCTTGCGAGGAGCGTTTGCGGTGGAGGGTGGCCGACCTATGGAGATGGGGTGTGGCCGACCTGTAAGAGCGCCCAAACGATGTGATGAAGGGGTGTGTGGGCGGTCGGCTGGGCAGCCCACCCACACCCAACGATGGGTATATACACTTGTTGGAGGAGCGTTCAAACTCACTCATTCGAACAACACACATTCGATCTTCGCTCTTGAAGAGAGGTTCTAGTACGCAGTTTTAGAGGAGAGATGAGCGCATAGCTCATGCGCTCTCCTTGGTGGAACGCACTTAGTGGAAACGCTCACGGTGAGAGGCGAAGGTGTTGGGCAAGACGTGCCCGGGTTGGTTGTGCGGTTGTGTCATTGTGCCGAGACTTGGCAAGGGTGTCTTGGTGGCTCGGGTGAGCGCCCGCCCATCGTGCAAGGCGTGCACGAAGTTGTATTGATGTAAATTTGGCTAAGTATGGGACTTGGTCTTGCCAAGACATACTTGTACATTGTAAACTGATATTCTTAATATATTGTTGGGCAGATTCATTGTCCAGGGAGTTGCCCCTCCCCTTTATACTGTGCAATTGTTGTGTCGTTTATAATTATTGATGATAATGAATAGAGTATGGGTGTTCATTGGTATAAAGGATAACTAATTATACTTGGTTGAGAATCACAAACTAAGTAGGAGTAAGTGGATAGGCGTAGTCCATGTGCACGAGTATTGTTAAAAAGAAAGTGTTTAGTGGTGCCACACCTCGCTGGCACGGTTGAAAGACTACCGTAGGCTTGGGGGCGTGACCCCTGTGGTGGCGCGG
>APFE031707070.1:4181-90313 GCA_000404065.3 Pinus taeda | reverse complement strand
TATGTAGAATATCGAAAATGCAAATCATCAACCTTCTTCTTTAAATATGCAAAACAACAAAAACCTTACTACAAAAAAAATAAAAATAAAAATAAAAACAAGATAATATGAAGAAGAAGACCACTTCCAAAATTATTAAATTTAAAAAATATATTTACATTTCATACAAAAAAATTTAAAGTCAAAAAATAGGTCTTTTAAAAAAAGGGTCTGATGCAGAATAACCACTTTTTTAAATCAGCATGAAAATACTACCATTCTAAAACGCAATGTACATAAAAGAAAATTAAAGTGTCAAAAACTATGCTCTAAAAAAAACATGTGTTCTGCATCACCCCTTTTCAAAATCGGGTCACTTTTTTGCTATCTTTACAAAACGGGTAACAATATCAGTTCCCGTTTCAAAGTTTACATTGTTGTTGGTATTGTGACAAATATTTTGAGATTTGATATAATTTCAATATATTCATTGCACTCTATGAGGAAGTTCTCTTCATCTTCAATCCTCTTAGTATCACAAAGGTGACATATTCTTGCATCATATGATGTTTTAGGATTATCTAATGTCTAGTTTCACTATGTAGCTTATGGGAGTTGCTTCAAATTTGAGCAATGTTAATTTTCATCTTTGTGCCAATCAAAATCAAGAGATACTCTTTGTTTTCTATATAATGGTTAATCACTTCTTTGTAATGTATTAGCTTCATTTTATCTTTTATTTCTTTATTGCACCACATATTCTTTTTAAATTTAGAAATAATAATATTTTTAATATTATGGGTGTTATGTAGAATGACATCTTATTGTATTCCCTAATGATTTAGCCAAGACTCGACATCTTGATGCCATCCTTTCTTGAACTAGTAGTGGTTTAGTTGGAGTTTGAAGTAATTTTCAAGGAGTCCCTTGTGATCCATGTAGTTTATCTTGTTCTTGTACATTGAGCACCTAATCATGGTTGTGCACCCAATGGGGGCAAGGCTCGCTTCTATGAGTATGATATGATATAGTGCATTGCCTTTAATTTTGAGATTATAAAGTTATAAAATTATTTTGGATTTTCTCTCTCTATGATTCTCTAGAGATACTACATCCCTAAGCTCCACATCTATGTAAGATAACAAGAGTAACAAGAGCATCAAAGAGAAAATTTTCCTTATCTCACAACTACAGATACACTAATTTACAGTTGTTTCCAAGTCCATAACAGGTTTTTTGCCCTCTATTTATCCTTTTCTCAACACTATAGTTCCAATTGAGCTTGTGATGAATATCTATCCCAAGATATTTGAATGAAGACACTTGCTCTAAGCTATTGTTGTCATATACAAGTGTCATAGGTGATCTTTGTGGGTTTGATTGTCATAACCTTGTTTTGTTAGTGTTCATAGTCATGCAGATACTAGAGCATACAACTTTAATTATTCTTAGATGCTTATTGAGGTTATAGAGATTCCTTATAACCAAAATAAGATCATTGGCATAAGAAGAAGGGTGATGGCCATAACAACAAGAGTTGAGCCAACACAGCCAACATCTTCCAACAAATAATCTAACTTACCACTATATATGTCAAAGAGGGTAGGGGAGAGGGGACAACCATGCTGGAATCTTGTATTATAGTTAATTTATTTTGACCAACCTTCAATGTTCCTAAACACGTCAATAACACTCTCATAAAGCCTTATTGCAACAACTTGCAATTTGGAAGCAACTTTTAAATATTTTAACCTATTCCAAATGTTGGTCCTTGACATGGTGTCAAAAGCTTTTCTAAAATCAATGAAACAACAAAGGAGAATGGTTTCATTATTGCAACACTCCTCTATAATGATCATAAGGATAACAAGATGGTCCATAATTGAATGATAGGTTGTAAAACCAACTAGGCCTTTAACTCTTTTTCTAGGGCTTTCAAACCATATGTTGATCTTCTTTTCCAAACTAATTCCATATAGCTTGGCTAAGTTGGGACTGATCATAATGGTCATATACTTTGAGGGATTACTTTTACTTCCACTTTTCAAAATAGGCACAATGAAGCTTCGAGTCTAGGGTTTAGGGAAGCCCTACTCAATTGCTAAGTTGAAGAGTTTGTGTATGCGAGGGATAAGGATAAACTCTCTAATTCTGAAGATCTCGGCTTGGTAGGCTTCAATGCTTGCTTTCCTTTTACGAGACACTTAACCTATGTTAGTGCCTAGATTTACCTCAGGCTGAAAAGGTAGGATCCAGGGCCAACATCAAACCACGCTCAGCCTGGTAGCTAGCCCTACTAGGTCAGGAGAGGGCTCTCTCCGGGTCAATCTCAGCAAATTATGATCACTAAGGGCTTGAGATCAACTGATATAGCTACTGATCTTAGGCTAGGTATAGGTGCAAAAAGTTTGATTGAATAAATTGATGATTTTGTGGGCTCTAAGGGAAAGGCAGGTCTTGGGTGCAGGGATTGAGGGTTAGTCTTGCAAGGATCTCAATGGGGCAAGGTAGGCAACTGTATTTGGCACACTAAATCAAGTGAGACGGATGGATCAGACAGAGGAGGAGTTGAAGAGGGCAAGAGAAACCATGGATCCTCTCCAAACAGTTGAAAACATCAAAAACTAAAGCAAACTTCAAGTAGAGCACTGCAATTTCAATGTATTCTACTTACACTCTTGTTTGATTTCGCTGAAAAGAAATAAGAGAGAAATGATTTACATAACACATGGATATATTCACAAAGGCATAAGAAAGCACTGTACCAAAACAAATTCCACAGGGATCCCAAAGAGTACTGCAAACCCTGGTCTCAATTCCTTAGCCAAAATACAGATATGAGTGTAACAATGAAGCTCCTTACTTTCTCAAGAGTCCAACCATGCTAATGACTGAAAAAAACACATAATATAGACAAAGCATAGCTCATCCTTGCCTCTAGGGTTCGAGCTCACATGTTTAGGAGCTGATCCAACTGATTCTAAACTAGGAACTAAAAATCAGGCAATGAAACAACATGCCTCTAGAAACAAGGGAACTGATTCATTCAGTTTCAAACAACTTTTTAACTGATGAATCTACCTAACCAAGTGAAAATTTGACATATTTACATCATGATCCATAAATGTACATGAAATTACATCACAATTTGACATTAAGAAAGTGAAAAAGTCAAACTGGCCAAAACTGGGCGAAAAACAAAGCAATACTTTGTCAAACTGGCAGAATTTCCTCTATGCGCCGCACCTGACTCTCTATGCATCGCGCCTGTTTGGACCCACTTTTGGAGGCCTTCCCAGTGTCCAAATTAGCTCCAAATATTCTTGTTGGAAAGGTATACCTGTCTACTTTCCAACCCAAGTGGAATTTTTCAAGTTGACCTTCATTTGCCCTATCAAAGATCAAATCTCCCGAGACTGCTTCCCGTGTGTCAAAATAGGGGCAGTAAGGTCATTTTTTAGTGTTTTTGACCTTTTTGAGGGCTCAAAACCTGCTCCAATTTCTTGGCCATAGGTAGGCAAGCATAATATTTCATGTCAAATCCAAAAAATGTTGAGTTGTTGTGATTTAGAGGCTCCTAGCAAAAGCGAGCGCCACGTGGTGCAGCGCATAGTGTAGAAATTCTTGTTTTTGTGCTAAAAAATTTCAAAAACGCAAAAAGTGCTCCAAACTTTTTGAAATTTGGGTTGGGTCTTCTCTATCAAGAGTTATGTTGGGCCAAGGAAGCCTCAACCAATATCTGAAGTCGATCATGCTCCTTTCACCTCTTTGATGCCTTCTTCAATTTTGTCTTTAACTTCCTTATTCTTGCCTTGCAAACTTTGTTCCTCGCTATGTAATGAAAAGCCATGTGTCTCAACAAGCCTTTCTCCTTGTTATCCTTCTCCAACAATCTCTCTAAGTGGATATTGAATCTCTCGAGCCAAGACTCCTGATCGGCATTGATCTCTTGCTTAAGTGAAGTGAACTCCACCCTCCTCCTTTGAGCAGCTTAGCGATTCTCCCGAATGTTTTGCAATTCCATGATCACCTGTTGATCTTCAAGTTGCTTATTCCTTTTCTCAAAGTATTTTATGATCCACTTAGCCCTCTCCAAGTTGAGGGACAAGGCCTTGATGTCCGTCTGCTGCTCTTGGATGATTTCTTTGAGATTTGTGCTTTGCGGGCCCATATCTGTATCATCATCCTCAATGAGAATAAAGTCCCGCTCACCTGAAGGCCCCTCATCCTGCATTAGCCTCTTGCCTTTGTCCTGAACCTGTGGTGCTAATGACGGAAGCGAGACCCCTTCCACCCTAGGTGGAGATAATAATCGCCTTGCTGTTGCGAACAACTGCCAAGTGCCCTTCTGGTTAGTGATAAACACCGGCATACTGGCGCCCTATGTCTCATGACCCTCATGTTGATAGGAAGGTCCACCGGCCTCATGCAAAGCCTCTGAAGGTCCCTGAGGAGCTGTGAAAAACTCACGAGAGATGAAGTCCTCCCAAGTGATGCCCTGCAAGCCAAGCTGATGGATGACCACAATTTTTATGAGAGAAAAATGGTAAATACTGTTGAACTGCTGCTGAGGAGTCTTGTGCTGCACTAGAGTGGTCATCTTTTCGATATTTCAGCACATGAAGTAAGGGATGTTCATCATCCGTACTAGAGTAAAATGCATCAGCAACCTGATATGATAAGCATATAAACGGGAGAACCGGCCCTCACAGCTGAAATACTTCATGATCAGTTTCATTCAAGGAGCATATTCATCTTTGAGGTACTGAAAAGGAAACACTCTCTTGAGTTGTCTCAAAAAGCTGGGTTTGATGTACGGTTCATAATGCTGCCGGTCAATTCGTTGCCTCTTGTTCCATTGTTCTCCAACGTTGGGAATACCGGTTGCTAGTGAATGGATTCTGGTGTTAATGTGAAAGTGACACCAGCTAGAGTAGCTTGACCATCATGTAAATGCAACACAAATAAGCGGGCCAACTCATGATGAAACTGAATGCTAGCAACCTTCTCACAAAATTCATAGCAGGACTGGTGCTGAAAACAAGAGATGGCAAGAGGGCAGGCCTGTAATTCAACAAGAGTGGTTGGTTCTTCTCTAATATGTTTTCCACCTCTATGAGGCCTCCTAGGTGCATGTACCTCTGTAGGTGAGTCATTGTGGGTCATTGTGGATCAGATGCCATCTTTCTAGTGAATGAACTGTCTTAGATTTGATTTGATGAGAAATAGGTGAGCTGTGATGTATTGAACTGTCTTGATGGTGTGTTTTGACTTTTGCCACAAGGAAGAGTGAATACAAAATGAGGGGGGTGGGGGGGGGGGGGGGGAATAGTAAGGGGATTGGGACTATTGGGGTAGGGTTAATTAGGAAAATTTAGGAGTTTTTTGTATAGAACTAGGGTTTAGGATTTTGTGTTCGGGATTTTGGGAAATGAGAATTGGGGTATGGGATTAGTAAATTTAAAGAATAGGGTAAACAAGGGAAATATGGAGTAAGGGAGTGGTGAGGGAATAGAAGGATAAACTTGGTAGCAAAACAGTCAATACCAACCCTAGGCAGCAATTTTCTTTGAGAAATTTCAAAAGATAGGGTTTGGTTTCCTTTAAACACTCACCATACAAAAACACCATAAAACAACGACCAAATTTGGATGCAAAGTAGTGACAGAAGGTCAACCTACTTGAATAATTGATGATCCACAAGTTTAAGGCGATTTGGAGAAAGTTTGGCAGTTTTCGGGCTTTCTGGTTGTGTGCGCTGCGCATCCAACCCAATGCGCCGCGCCCAGTGTATGTGTCGCGCCTGTGCAAAACTAAACTGGAGATTGAAGCCCAGTGCACCGCACCACCTGGACAGTGCGCCGCGCCTCTACCTTTTGGCCGATTTCAACAATTTTGCCTTTCTCAACCCCAAAACGACTTTGCTTTGCTTCCACTTTGTCTTGGAGTGCAAATGAGCTTTAAACATTTGGAGACATGACTTATACATGGAGCTTTTAAATTTTAATTTTGCAAAACCCACTTTCATAATGTTTTGAAAATGACTTTATTTTTAAACTCTGTTTTTGAACTTTTTCACTTCATTTGAGCTTTGTGATGAACAAAATGACCTGTGCTTTGTTTGTTTTGCAGGTGTTTGAAGCTACTGGGTCTAGGGAAAGTGGCCAGGGTTGTAGGGGAAGTAATTTACCTGTGGGGGAAATCAAATTACATAAATTTATACAATAAAAGCAAAGATACAAAATAGAGTTTTGAGGAAAAACACATCTCTGAGCACTTGATGATGAATTTTATTGATGCTGGAACCTCCCCATGTGCCTTCTAGTTGTTATTAGACATTTTGAAACACTTTTTGATGAAACCCTAATGAAACCCTAGACCTAATGACAATGAAACCCTAAAAATACTTTTGCAACCTTAAAGACAGTATGGTGACTGTATATGCTTTTGATGAATAAACATGGACCAGCAGGTAAATGACATGAGGGAAAAAGTAGGCGAAGCCACTACCGTCAGATGATCCATGCACCTAATGGAATGCAGCTGATCGAGCGGGACACCTAATATGCAATGCAACAAGAGGATTTGATCTCCGAAGGAGGGATGAAGATACCGACACTAACATTGGCTCCAATGGGGATGGTAGCTCCTTGGAGGTACCAAGAACTACAGATCTCTAGGAAAGCAGGCAGTGCCTTCGTCCATTGGGTTATGGAGTCAATAACTTCCACAAACCAAAACCAATACTCAAGACTCATAATTGAAATGAGTAAGACTAACTCAAGTTGAAACAAGATACTCAAAAGCTGAAACTAGACATTCAACAACTGAAACTAGACACTCAAAACTGACGAAAACAAAATATGACTCAAGACTTACTTAAATGAAACAAGTACTTACAAAGCTTTTTAATGGCAGCAGACCATCGAGATTTGAGGGCTTCAAATCATGATGGCAACCACCTGCCTACTGATGAAATATGTACAATCATGTATAGTGAGCCTTCCAATGTAACCAATCCATTAGATGGCTACATACTGAAATTCTGCTCTCACTTTTCTCGAGTAGGTAGAACGATGTAAATGTAGGAAACTCACAATAACCACTAAAACCAAGGCTTATCATAACGAACCAGGCAACATTTATCTTTTCTAATGCTTGCAAAAGAATGTCGAAGGGATCTTGAAAATCTTGAAGCACTAGCTTATCTTGCGATCCAACAGCAAAAATACGAGTAGTCCCTTTATTCTGATCTGAAAAAAAAAAACAATTGATTGCCGAGTGATAGGAAGGCATAGAAAGGTATAAGCTTCTTCCATCTGAGTGTCAGTTGTAAATTCCTCGAGCATGAGAAGTTTTGGCATATTGTCTCTCTCAGGCTCATATTTCTCAATTTCATGGTCTAGGTCATTCTTAAACAGAAAACAATTTTCAAGATTATCAAACATGACAGCCTTATCATCTTCATGAAAGAAAATATTTTCTATTTGCTAATCTATAAAGCTAATTACAAGACTGTCATCATTTTCAAAAGAGGAAGAAGTTTCACCAACACCTTCTTGACCATGTGCACACTGCAGACCTGTATTAGCTTGAGCTGTACCCTGACCCTTTAGGAGTTGATCTATTTCATCTTCAGATAGAGGAGATAATACTTTTTGTTTTCTTTTGCTCATGCAATTATTGTCTTCTTGAAATAACATGAAAAACATGAAAAACCTGAATGACAGTCCTTAATTCCGTGATCTTCTGAAATTTGAAAACATTGTTGATCATCTTCATATGACATGGCAATCAAACTATCCAAAGGATCATCTACCACTGAGTTATCGAAAGAAGATTTTTCACTTACTTGAACAAAGATCTCATCTTGTTTTTCATGAAATGATTGGATTACCTCCTCATGAAGGCTTTGGTCAATAACTTTGTCTTCTTCATTCCAGCTTATCTCAACAGTAGAGCTCTCCTTCATGGGATTCAAAATAAGGCAGTCTTGATCATCACGATCTAAATCTAGATCTGAAATAGCCAACTTGACTTTATTACATTCTGAAATTGAAACTTGACTTCCCTGCATACTATCTTCTTCTATGGACAGATCTGAAATAAAACCTTCTCTTTCATCATTTTCCATTGTGCTAAGATCTTGATCCAGCTGCAAATTTTCCTGAGCATCTTGATGAGTATCCTCTAAGCTCTCTTATGCCGTTGAAATGGATTTTCGTACAGAGCCTCCATGATCTCATCGTCCATGAAGTCATCATATTCATAAACTTTCTCAAGAATTTCAATAAAACTATAAGCATGTTTGCAACAGTTCTGAACTAAATTTAATGATGGATAAGATTCTTTATACCTTTCAAAGAACATGGTATGAAAATCCTTCAAACAGTAAATACAAGCAGGAAGTAAACTTTCATACCAAGATCGGGCTTCACCTTCCAGGGTGGCCATGAATATCTTCATCAAGCAATCTTCAGGAAAATCAACCTTCAACTTGCGAATATGTATGTGAAATCTAACCAGATGTAAAGCAACATCCTTCCTATCATCATCTTTAAACATAAGCAAATTCCTTTGCCAATCTACCTTAGGAATTTTATTTGGAAAACTTGGAATGTGATCTCAGCTCATGGGAGCATACCTTCGATCCAACGAAACCATTTTGATAACAATGAATTCACCAAGAAATCCTTCAGGCTACTGTTTCTTGAAGATTGGAGTTGCCATAAAAATTCTGAAGCTTTGGATTCTTCGATACTGGAGTCGCCAGGTGAAAGATTTCAGCCTTCATATGTGTCTGACTGTTGTCCACCATCAACAATCAAATCTAACTTGATACATGTACTAGGATGATTGTTTAGATCAGATGTTCAGTTTATAAACTAGATCGGAGATTGACTAAAGTAGCTTTTATCTACTTGCGCTAATGCAAAGCAAAAGCATTTTGAAGGTTACCTAGCTAATCTTCAGACTCCCTCTGTAGTTTATAAACCGAGGAACACTAACACACAATCAATTTCTTCCCCAGTATGGTCGCCACTATGTTAGTGCCTAGATTTAACTCAGGCTGAAAAGGTAGGATCCAGGGCCAACATTAAACCACGCTCAACCCGGTAACTAGCCCTACCAGGTCAGGAGAGGGCTCTCTCCGAGTCAATCTCAGCAAATTATGATCATTGAGGGCTTGAGATCAACTGATATAGCTACTGATCTTAGGATAGGTATAGGTGAAAAAAGTTTGATTGAATAAATTGATGATTTTGTGGGCTCTAAGGGAAAGGCAAATCTTGGGTGCAGGGAATGAGGCTCAGTTGCAGGGATCTCAATGGGGCAAGGTAGGCAACTGTATTTGGCACTCTAAATCAAGTGAGATGGATGGATCAGATAGAGGAGGAGTTGAAGAGGGCAAGAGAAGCCATGGATCCTCTCCAAATAGTTGAAAACATCAAAAACTAAAGCAAACTTCAAGTAGAGCACTGCAATTTCAATGTATTCTACTTACACTCTTGTTTGATTTAGTTGAAAAGAAATAAGAGAGAAATGATTTACATAACACATGGATAAATTCACAAAGACATAAGAAAGCACTGTACCAAAACAAATGCCACAGGGATCCCAAAGAGTACTGCAAACCCTGGTCTCAATTCCTTAGCCAAAATAGTGATATGAGTGTACAATGAAGCTCCTTACTTTCTCAAGAGTCCAACCATGCTAATGACTGAAAAAACACATAATATAGACGAAGCATAGCTCATCCTTGCCTATAGGGGTCTAGCTCACATGTTTAGGAGCTGATCCAACTGATCCTAACCTAGGAACTAGAAATCAGGCAATGAAACAACATGCCTCTAGAAACAAGGGAACTGATTCATTCAGTTTCAAACAACTTTTTAACTGATGAATCAACCTAACCAAGTGAAAATTTGACATATTTACATCATGATCCATCAATGTACATGAAATTACATCACAATTTGACATTAAGAAAGTGAAAAAGTCAAATTGGCCAAAACTGGGCAAAAAACAAAGCAATACTTGGTCAAACTGGCAAAATTTCCTCTATGCGCCGCACGTGATTCTCTATGTGCCACGCCTGTTTGGACCCACTTTTGGAGGCCTTCCCGGTGTCCAAATTAGCTCCAAGTATGCCTTTTGGAAAGGTCTTCCTGTCTACTTTCCATCCCAAGTAGATTTTTTCAATTTGGCATTCATTTGCCCTGTCGAAAATCAAATCTCCCAAGATTGCTTCCTGTGTGTGAAAATAGGGGCAATAAGGTTTAGTGTTTTTGACCTTTTTGAGGGCTCAAAACTTGCTAAAATTTCTTGGCCATAGGTAGGCGAGCACAATTTTTCATGCCAAATCGAAAAATGCTGAGTTTTTGTGATTTAGAGGCTCCTAGCAAAAGCAAGCGCCACGTGGTGCGGCGCATAGGGCAGAAATTCCTGTTTTTGTGCCAAAAATTTTCAAAAATGCAAAAAGTGCTCCAATTTTTTTTAAATTTGGGCTGGGTCTTCTCTATCAATATTTATGTTGGGCCAAGGAAGCCTCAGCCAATAGCTGAAGTCGATCATGCTCCTTTCGCCTCTTTGATGCCTTCTTCAATTTTGCCTTTAAATTCCTTATTCTTGCCTTGCAAACTTTGTTCCTCGCCATGTAATTAAAAGCCATGTGTCTCAACAAGTCTTTCTCCTTGTTAGCCTTCTCCAACAATCTCTCTAAGTGGATATTGACTCTCTCGAGCCAAGACTCCCGATCGGCATTGATCCCTTGCTCAAGTGAAGTGGACTCCACCCTCCTCCTTTGAGCAGCTTGGCGATTCTCCCGAATGTTTTGCAATTCCATGATCACCTGTTGATCTTCAAGTTGCTTATTCCTTTGCTCCAAGTATTTTATGATCCACTTATCCCTCTCCAAGTTGAGGGACAAGGCCTTGATGTCTTTCTGTTGCTCTTGGATGATTTCTTTGAGATTTGTGCTTTGCATGCCCATATCTATATCATCATCCTTAATGAGAATAAAGTCCCGCTCACCTGAAGGCCCCTCATCTTGCATTGGCCTCTTTCCTTTGTCCTAAACCTGTGGTGCTGATGACAAAAGCGAGACCCCTTCCACCCCAGGTGGAGATAATACTCGCCTTGCTGCTGCGAACAACTGCCTAGTGCCCTTCTGGTAAGTGATAAACATCGGCATACTGGTGCCCTGTGTCTCATGACCCTCATGCTGATAAGAAGGTCCATCGGTCTCATGCAAAGCCTCTGAAGGTCCCTGAGGAGCTGTGAAAAGCTCACGAGAGATGAAGTCCTCCCAAGTGATGCCCTGCAAGCCAAGCTGATGGATGACCACAATTTTTATGAGAGCAAAATGGTAAATATTGTTGAAATGTTGCTGAGGAGTCTTATGTTGCACTAGAGTGGTCATATTTTCGATATTTCGACACATGAAGTAAGGGATGTTCATCATCCGTACCCGGGTAAAATGCATCAGCAACCTGATATGATAAGCATATAAATGGGAGAACCGACCCTCACAACTGAAATACTTCATGATCAGTTTCATTAAAGGAGCATATTCATCTTTGAGGTACCAAAAAGGAAACACTCTCTTGAGCTGTCTCAAAAAGCCAGGCTTGATGTACGGTTCATAATGCTGTCGGTCAATTTGCTGCCTCTGGTTCCATTATTCTCCAAGGTTGGGAATACCGGTTGCTAGTGAAATGGATTTTGGTGTTAATGTGAAAGTGACACTAGCTAGAGTAGCTTGATCATCATGTATATGCAACACAAATAAGCGGGCCAACTCATGATGAAACTGAATGCTAGCAACCTTCTCACAAAATTCATAGCAGGACTGGTGCTCAAAACAAGAGATGGCAAGAGGGCAGGCCTGTAATTCAGCAAGAGTGGTTGGTTATTCTCCAATATGTTTGCCACCTCTATGAGGCCTCCTAGGTGCATGTACCTCTGTAGGTGAGTCACTGTGGGTCTCCTCTTCATAATCATATGAAGGATCAGATGCCATCTTTCTAGTGAATGAACTGTCTTGGATTTGCCTTGATGAGAAATAGGTGAGCTGTGATGTATTGAATTGTCTTGATGGTGTGTTTTGACTTTTGCCACCAAGGGAAGAGTGATACAAGGGGCTGTAGGGGGAGGAAAAAATATTAAGGGATTTAGGGACTGTTGGGGTAGGGTTTAATTAAGGAAATAGGGAATTAGGGAATGATTTAGGAGTTTTTTTTTTATAGAACTAGGGTTTGGGATTTTGTGTTTGGGATTTTGGGAAATGGGAATTGGGGTATGGGATTAGTAAATTTAAAGAATAGGGTAAACAAGGGAAATATGGAGTAAGGGAGTGGTGAGGGAATAAAAGGATAAACTTGGTAGCAAAACAGTCAATACCAACCCAAGGCAACAATTTTCTTTGAGAAATTTCAAAAGATAGGGTTTGGTTTCCTGTAAACACTCACCATACAACAAACACCATAAAACAACCACCAAATTTGGATGCAAAGTAGTGACAGAATGTCAACCTACTTGAACAAGTGATGATCCACAAGTTTCGGGCGATTTGGAGCAAGTTTGGCAGTTTTCGGGCTTTCTGGCTGTGTGCGCCATGCATCCAACCCAATGCGCCGCGCCTAGTGTAGGCGCCGTGCCTGTGCAAAACTGAACTGGAGGTTGAAGCCCAGTGCGTCGCGCCAGTTATGTGTGCCGCTCCACCTGCCCAGTGCGCCACACCTCTGTCTTTTGGCTGATTTCACCAATTTTGCCTTGCTCAACCCCAAACGACTTTGCTTTGCTTCCACTTTGTCTTGGAGTGCAAATGAGCTTTAAGCATTTGGAGACATGACTTATACATGGAGCTTTTAAATTTTAATTTTGCAAAACCCACTTTCATAATGTTTTGAAAATGACTTTATTTTTAAACTCTGTTTTTGGACTTTTTCACTTCATTTGAGCTTTGTGATGAACAAAATGACCTGTGCTTTGTTTGTTTTGCAGGTGTTTAAAGCTACTGGGGCTAGGGAAAGTGACCAGGGTTGCAGGGGAAGTAATTTACATATGGGGGAAATCAAATTACATAAATTTATACAATAAAAGCAAAGATACAAAACAAAGTTTTGAGGAAAGACACATCTTTGAGCACTTGATGATGAATTTTATTGATTCTGGAACCTCCCCATGTGCCTGTTGGTTGTTATTAGACATTTTGAAACATTTTTTGATGAAACCCTAGACCTAATGACAATGAAACCCTAAAAAGACTTTTGCAACCTTAAAGACTAAAAGGTGATTGTATATGCTTTTGATGAATAAACATGGACCAGCAGGTAAATGACATGAGGGAAAAAGTAGGGGAAGCCATTACAGTCAGATGATCTATGCACCTAATGGAATGCAGTTGACCGGGCAAGACACCTAATATGCAATGTAACAAGAGGATTTGATCTCTTACAGAGGGATGAAGATACCGACACTAACAACCTCAACCTTTATGTCTTCTATAGACAACACTTTATCATCTATAAACAAATATGGAATGTTTTCCACAATAATAAGGGATCCATAAAGCTTTTTGAGATAGGAGTTCTAGTTTTTTCAGGGGAATCATATTAGTTTCTTTAGTTCTATGACTTAATTTTTGCCTCTAAAATGTTTTATGATCCAACTTTGATAAGTGTAGGAGCTTCTCTTTCCTTTAACTCATGCGATGTTTTTCCCTTTCTAATTAAAGTTTTGTATCTTTTTTATTATCCAAATTAAATGACACGTTAAAGGCATCCCTAATGGTTTTTCTAGCGATTTTACACTTGTTATTATCCCGATAACAGGTCATTCTATTATTCTTTTTACATAATATCTCAATAGAAAATTTGTTAATGGAAATAGAGAGGGTTGTTGTAAAATTATGATAGAGGCATTCAATATTGTTCTTAAACAATAAAAGATTTAATTCACTATTTAAATATTTAAGAAAAATCAATTTTATCTTGTCAAAAAACAAATACCTCGTTATTAAAGTTTTCATCAAAATATATATATATATATATATATATATATATATATATATTATATATATAACAAAATTAAAAATATTTAATTAGAAAGAATTATAATCATTTAATTACAAAAATATATAATTAACACTATAAGGATATACTCCCACACCTTAAAAAGCAAGAATATCTCATTCTTCTCATTTACAAAGTGCAAAACCCCACAAAAACCAATTGGTTTATTCATGGGTTATACATTGTAGTGGTTGTGCATAACTTTCATGTAAAGAGAGAAAATATTTGACCTTTTAAAAATGTTTTTTTTCACGTGAGCTTATATCCCACATATAATTAATTAATTAAAATGAACCTTAATAAACTAGATGAGAAATGATGAAGATCATTTATGTGATACGAACACATCATAATTGTAAAATAACTAGCCTAGATCCATCTTAACTTCGGATCTACCAAGCGCTGAGAGGGTTCAAATCTCTATTCACTCTGAAAGAGGTTTGCACCTCAAGAGATTTGATCCCTTTAGGCGCTTTGTTGATCGAGAGTTAAGACAAATCTACGCTAGTTTAATTATTAATAATTGATAATTATAATTATAATTGTAATTGTAATTTATTTTTAGTTTTATGTAATTTGACTTAGTCAAAATGTTTTAATTATTAATTATAATTATCAGTTTTATTTTTGTTTATTTTTTTAATTGTATTTTATTTTTATTTTTATTGTTATGTAATTTAACCGATTGAAAATGTTTACATTACATAGCATAACCTTACAACATCTCACATTACAAAATTTTTCAACAACATCGTATAATAGGGGTTCCCCACAGATTAGACAACTAGTCTTGCAATACCTTTTTTGAAGAGTGGTGATGTCAATAATTCCTCCAACTATAGGACCATAATGATAAACCCCTTGTTTGCAAAGTTATTTGGAAGCATGCTAGAAAATAAAATCATCAAGTGGATGAAAGAAAGAGATAAATGTGCTAAGGGGCAAGTAGGTTTTAGACCTAAACATTCCACATTTGATCATGGTATAACTTTAAGGCACATCATTGAAAAAGTTTGGGAGAAAAGGAAGAAGCCTTTTGTTGCTTTGTTGATTTCACAAAAGTCTTTGACACAGTTCCTATGGATAAGCTTTGACACATAATGGAGGAACTTGGGGTTCCTAGGCATTTGAGAGCAACTGTGCATAGGTTGTCTGAAGAGGTGAAAGTCAAGATTAGAACTTCAACATACATTTTTGAAAGTTTTAGAAGTGATATCGGGGTCAAGCAAGGTTGCCCATTGTCTCCTATCCTTTTTGGTTTATATATCGACAAGCTTGAAAAGTGGATGAATTCGCAAGGAGGTGACGATATCCATTTGGGCAATTTTGTTATAATTTTGTATGCAGATGACTTTTTATGATTTGCTAAATTTGCTCTAAGTTTGCAAGAGCACTTACTTTCCCTTGAGCATTTTTGTAGAAGGTGGGGATGCAAGTCAATATTAGCAAAACAATAGTGGTTTTCTCTAAGAAAAGAAAACAAAACTAGCATAAGTTCTACTTTGAAGGCAACACTTTGGAAGAAGTTGTAGATTACAAATACCTTCGAATTGACTCCAACAAAAATCTAAACTAGGATGACTGTAGAAAGAAAAGAACTTTGGGGGGCTGGAAAGTATTTTATGCTTTTCAAAATAGGTGTAGAGAAGTAGAGTTATGTGACTGAAAAGCCACTCAAACTCTTTTTCGGCTTTTAGTGATTCTGGTGATTCTCGACGGTTGTGAACTGTGGGCCAACAATACATCCGACATGTAGTGGAAACAAAATTGAGAAAATTAAGAAGTGCTTGATTACAAACAAATTCAAAATTAAAAGTGCAGTTCCTTATGCTATCTTGTTAAGTGAAACAAGGGCTGCTCCTATTGAAGCAATTGCTATGGTGCGAGCCATAAGGTATTTGAGAAAAAAAATGAAGAAATGGAAGAGGGCAGATGACTTAAGGTTGCCTTTAATGACATATTGTGCAAAATAAATATGACTTGGATGTGGCAAAATAACAAATGACTTAGTAAATAGGGTATTTGCTTGAACATGTGTCCCACAAACAGTGAAAAGATAAAAACTTTCGTTATGGATAAGTTCCACAAGCGTACTTGGGATAAGGAGCTAGGGAGAAAGAAAAAGTAATATATTGAAAAATTTAATCCCACTCACAATCATCAACAAAAAACGTACATAGGGGCCAATATTTTTTGGAGAACCAAAATTCTTATTGCTTAGTTAAGGACTAATTCTCATCAACTCCGTTGTGAAAGAGGGCGCTGTAAAATGCCAAAAGATGTGTGTGAAGAGACAATATGTATTTCTTGTTCTTCCAGAAAAGTGAAAACATAAAAGCATTTCATTTTAGAATATGAGACCTTCAAAGATATCAGGGAAAGTTATGCAGATATTCTGGCAGCTAACTCTTAGGATAATTTATTCAGCGAGGGGTTTGTCGAGAAGCTAGGAGCGTTTATTGTGGGGTTTCACAGGAAAATGGCTAAATACAAGAATCATATGGTGAAGCAATTTGTCCCATAAGCTATTTTTAGCCTTGTGAACGTTAAAATAATTTCTTCCTCTTCTCTTCCATACTGGGTTAGAGAGCGCCTCTTAGTGCAACAACATCTCTTCCATAATAGGTTGAAGAGCACCTCTCAATGCAGGCTCTTCCATACTAAATTGAAAAGCACTTGAAAAAATATTATCATTATTATGTTTATAAGAATAACTTGTTTTGAATAAAATCTTTAAAATTTTCATTTAGTTTTTTAAAATAAATAAATTTAAATTTAATAATGTAAAAATAGAGTTATTCAAATAAATGATACGGAAATTTTTTAAACAATTTTTCCATTTCTCAACTTATATCTATTAACCTTTATCATCCATGTAATTTACTAACATGCAAACGTACTGCATGACACCGCATATGAAACTTCAACAACCAACCACAATTCTTTTCCACGCCACTAAAGGGTCCGACGAACATTTGGAACTAGCCGTCGCCCTTCCCTTTCTCTCCTCCCTGGTTCCAACCACAAATCTACACTTTTTCTCCTATCACTCTTTGCAGCTGCTGCCAGCCCACCGCCACGTGACCCATAATCTTACCCCTCAAATCTAGACTTTTTCTCCTGCCACTCTTTGTAGTCGCTGCCAGCCCACCGCCACGTAACCGATAATCTTTGCCCATTCAAATCTAAGCTTAGCCTTCACCACGCACACTAGTCCCACCCTTTCTACGTTTCTTCATACATTCTTTTCTACCATTTTCGTATTTCATTGTTATCGCCGCCTACCTCTTTCTCTTTTGTACACGCTGGGGCATTATTGCATTTTCGTTCTCGTTTCATTGCTTTTCTGCCTTTGAATTTAACAAAATCTATCTGCTACTCCGTTTTGCTGTTTCTCCCATTTTTCACCGCACCTCGATTGTGTAAATTCAGTCTCACTATGGTTGAACATTAAACACAGAAATTAAGTTTGCACTATCGAGCGGCCAATTTCCAGCACTACAGATCCCCAAAGCTACAGTCATTCACCGGTATGTGATTTCGGTCCGTGACCAAAAATGAATTGTGGTGTTTCGACTGCCATTTAAAGTGACTTCGGCACTAGAAATTGCAGTATCCGATTGTCTGATTGCTGAAACTCGATGCATCTTGTGGTGAATCCTTTCACGCCGTTCATTTGAGTCAGTTTCATTAGAGGCAAAGAGAATTTAGCGACAAAAACCCCCCATATATATATATCTATATATATTAATAGCATTTACCGATTCATTTATAGTCTATGTTGTCTTTGTTGTCTGCCGGAAACCTGCGTCTACCTATTGCGTTATCGTGCTCTATAAGTTCTCAGGTATTCTAATTCAGTGTTCTTTATCTAGGGTTTTGAGTATTTTGTGTAGCGCTCCCTACCATATTTTATCTCGTGTTTCTTCCGATTAGGTGTTTTTCTTCTTTATCCCAAAGAATTATTTGATGAAAACAATAAAAACTGAAAAAATCTGAAAACCCTCAAAATTGAGAAAATTGGATTTGGGAAAATGACCGAAATGGTTGCAGTCTTTTAGAAAGTGGACCAAAAAGGGTGCATACAAGGCATCAATATTAACTTTTTCTTTGACCGTACTGAAGTGGGCATTTTGCAAATCTATGTTGTGATTTTACAGTATTACTGGGCCAAGAGAGCTGCATTGCTGCTTTATTCGTGAAAGACATTACTATAGAGGTCTATTGCTGCAATCCTAGAAATATTCCGTTGTTTTTGTTTTTCCACAACAAAGACTATTTTCTGTTCAGATACCAGGTCGAATTTTTCACCAGATACCATTTTCTCATCCACGACAGTAGCTAAAAATATCCTTTTTATTGTATTAGCCTATCAGTGTCCAAAGGTTTTGTGAAAGGTATTCTGGAAACATATTGATTTTGTCAACATTTGTGTTCCTTAATCTAGCTTTTCATGTCCAGTCTATTCTACTATTGTTTGATATAATAACGAAGGCTGAGCTGCTTGCACTTTAATAGTGCGAGTGAAAAGTCTCCAACCTGCGCCAGTTTCCTTTGTTTGTTTGAAAGCTTTGACTGGAGTCTTCTTTTCACAGAAAAATGGCATCAGATCTTCTTCCATATTCTCTTTTTGCCGAGAATGCATCTGAAAATATTGTTATTTCCAAAACAGCTTCAGAGAATGATAAGGAAGGAAGTCCAAAAATTTGGAAATCGGACAAGGGACATGATATTTTCAGCATAAAAAAGGAACATGCTTATATGGCAGGTGATAGGATTACAAACGGTGAATATGACTCATGGTCCAATAAATATTTAGGGATCCTTGAAGGAAATTGGATCAATAACAGAGGATTTACACCACATGTTTCTATGGAGAATTTCAACAGTGAGGAGAATTTGAAGGGTGAGACTGATCACCCCAATATGGAGGATTCAAGACAAAGGGAATTGTTAATGGAATCAAGAGTTAGAGAGATAGAAATAAAAACATTTGCAGCTGTCACTGAATGGTTTGAAGATTTGCAAGTCAAATCACGGGAGTTAGAAAGTGCTACTATGATAGACAAAGAGGCCAAACAATTAGATCCGAAAGATTGGTTGGCTGGTCTATGGCGAATGGCTCATACGAATTCAGGGATTATGTGTCCTCCAGGAGAGAAGCCAGGAAATACTATTGGAGAAGACAATTGGCTGCTTGCAGAATGGGGTGCGTGCATTGCAGAAATTCTAGAATGTGATGATCACAAGCCAAATGCCAATCGAAGTGTACCCAATAACAAAGCCAATCGGGAGTATCAGGAAACCTTCTCTTCTACATGGAACGGACTGGACATTATGTTGGGTTTTCATCTTCCTGACTATCAAACATGGCTGCCTGGAGAGCAAGGAGAAGATCTTGACACTCAGCGAGGGAATGGTCTGAACAAAATGTTGGGGAGATTTAATGATTTGGCATATGGAGCAGTTGCTATGGACAAACAAATGTTGCCTCCAAGAGAAGAAGAAACAGGTGCTGCACCAAAACCTGTAGGTGACAGGTGCTTGCATGAGCCCACTGCTGACATGGCCAAAGTGTTTGGGGAAACAAGTAGGTTCCCAAGGTTTATCAATTCTGATACAAGTGTAGTGCACTTAGTTAAAGAAAACAGTTTTACCCATGGGCATTCAATGTGCATGCAAGTTGATTTTGCAGAGCCTTCACAAAGAAGTGCAGATACTGGCTTTATTGAATGCAGTGGAAGTGGCCGAGCAGAAAATGACATACAGTTTGGAATGTTGAAAGATTGTAATAAGCAAGTAGCTCCTCGAGGATCGCCTCATGAGGCCATTTTTTTTACTCTATTTTATCTTAACCTGCAAGATCTTTTTTCAGTTGAGAGGGTTTGTAAGTCTCTGAGAGCTGCAGTAAAAAATGATGTACTTTTATGGAGGCATCTACATGTGGAACATCCTTTAAACAAAAAGCTTACAAATGATACCCTTTTACAGCTCTCGGCAAGGGCTCAAGGTCGTCTGCAATGTCTGAGCTTGGTGGACTGTTTCAAAGTCACAGATGACGGGCTGAAACAAGTTCTTGACAGCAATCCTAAACTTACAAAGGTAGGTACCTGTCTTTCTCTTCATTAAGACGGATCTCTTTTGTCTAAATTCAGTTTTTAAAAGAAAATAGTTTTGGCATTATGTTTGTAATGCTTTTTGTCTTTCCCAGGTGCTTCTATCGTTTGACTATACATATCAAACATTCATTAGTACGCTGTCTAATTTCAGGTTTTAAAAGAAAATAATTTTGGCATTAGGTTTGTAAGGCTTTTTGTCTTTCCCGGGTGCTTCTCTTGTTTGACTATACGTATCAAACATATATTAGTATGCTGTTTGGGGCAATGCACTATCCATCAAGACTCAGGAAGTGTATGTGATGTCATTGGTTGCAATTTTGAGGGCCAGTTGGTTTAATTCCTCTTAGTGGCAATTGACAATTTTTTGTTTTCTTCTTTCCCAAGAAAATGAGTAACTCACCTTGGAAAGTCAAGATTCCTTGAATATCTTTGCATTTCGATTATTTCATAATAGAGATTAATGTGTTGTTATTTGATATTTCATAGGTAAATGGTTGATCTTGTTTGTATTAGGTTATTGAATATTGAATTCCCTAACTATCTGTAAGTTGTGGTGGTCAGAGTCTCATTGATTGACAGTGGTCATGGGAGGAAATGAGGATTAGTGGCTTGTTGCTTGGGTAAAGGAGACTTGTTTCATTTTATATTTTCTTAGTTTGTAAGTCGCCAATTTGGTAGGAGAATGGAAAAATATACTTGTGAAACGCAAGTCTCATTCATTTAGAGGATGAACGTTCTAAACCTCTCTTTAGTGTTGTTATGAATGTTAATTGGCTTCTATATGATATCTTTGGAAAAAGGGATTACATTATTTTACAACAGTATATTCGAAATGTTGGCTTAACAAGCATTCGAGTGATGAACACCTGATACGAACTAGACTTGGTCTTATTGAAAAATTGGTCTCGCTGCAGCCAATGACTGTGAGGTCCATTGGTCCATTGAATACAAAATATTGACTCTATATATAAAATCACACCCATCAAAAGTCAGCATTTGTTGTGATTCATAGTTCCTTACTGCATTGCTATCGATTACACAACTGCAGAACTTGTGCTGGAACGTCCAGACTCCACACTGAGATTAAACAAGATACATTGCTTTTCATTTTGTTTTCTTAAGAACCCTGAGTTGACATGCCAACTGAACTTTTAGGATGCTTCTGTCCATGGGTTTGCTTTTTTAAGTTTGCCATCTCCTGTTTTATCTAAAAGCAGCAGTCAATTCCTACTAGAATTGCAAAATGTAGGCATTTTGGGCACATTATTTCCTCTCTAGATTGGAGTCTGCTTGAACAACTACAACCTAAGTTGCAGAGGTATGGATCTCCCATATATTTTGATCTGCCATATATTTTGAAAAGTCAGGATCTGGATATGGGAAATGGCATTTTTTTTGGCCCATAGAAACTTTTTTGGGGAAACCCTCCAGGGGCTTCCTTGCATGTATACATTCCATAAATGGTGCACAGGATAAATGTCATTTGGCGTGCAACATGTATGCCTTACTCTGAGCGATCTAGGTGGATTTGACCTTTGTCTCCTTGACCAATACAGCTTCGGCATGGTAAGTCAATCTACTAGATTTAACCCTCAGGGCTATGTGGGAAACAACATATAAAAATATAAAAATAATATATTTTCATTTTGTCAACAAAAAAAATCCCTGAACCAAATTTTGCTGCGAATGGCTCTCACAAACTCGGAAATGCAGGTTGGTATGAAAATAATATTTTTGTTTTTTTAGGATGGGGGGAAGCATTGGATTGTTTTTAATTCCTCTTAGTGGCAATTGGCAATTTTTTGTTTCCTTCTTTTCCAAGAAAATGGGTATCTTTCCTTGGTTTGCATTTCCATTCTTTCATAATAGAGATTATGTGTTGTTATTTGAAGTTTGATAGGTAAATGATTGATCTTATTTGTGTTAGGTTATTGAATATTAAATTCCCTAACTAGCTGTAAGTTGTGATGGTCAGAGTCTCATTGATTGACAGTGGTCATGGGAGGAAATGAGGATTAGTGGCTTGTTGCTTGGGTAAAGGTGACTTGTCTCAGTTTATAACTTCTTAGTTTGTAAGTTGCCATTTTGGTAGGATAATGGAAAAATATATTTATGAAACACAGGTCTCATTCATTTAGAGGATGAAGTTATGAACATTCTAAACCTCTTAAGTGTTATGGATGTTATTTGGCTTCTGTATGATACCTTTGGAAAATAGGACTATAATTTATATTATTTTACAACAGTATATTCTAAATGTTGGCTTAACAAGTATTTGAATGGTGAACACCTGATACGAACTAGACTTGGCCTTATTGGAAAAATGGCCTTGTTGCAGCCCATGACTATGAGGTCCATTGGTCCATTGAATACAAAATATCTACTCTATATATAAAACCACACCCATTCAAGGTCAGCTTTTGTTATGGTTCATAGTTCCTTCCTGCATTGCTATCAATGATACTAACTGCAAAAGCTGTGCTGGAACATTAACACTGAGATTAAACAAGATGCATTTTTCTCCATTTTGTTTGCTTAAGAACCTTGAGCTGACACTCCAACTTAATTTTTAGGGTGCTTCTGTTGATGGGCTTGCTTCTTTAAGTCTGCCATCTCCTGTTTTATTTGAAAGCAGCAGCCAATTCCTTCTTGAGTTGCAAAATTTAGGCATGTTGGGCACATTATTTCCTGTTTGGAGTGTGCTTGAACAACTATAACCTAAGGTATGGTTCTGCCAGATTTTTTGAAAAGTCGGGATCTGGATATGGGAAATGACATTTTTTTTGCACAGAGAAAACTTTCTTTGGGAAACCCTCCAGTGGCTTCCTTACATTCCATGAATGGTTCACAACTTCACAGGATAAATGTCATTTGGCGTACAACATGTATGCCTAGGGACCTAGGTATATTTGACCTTGTGTCTCGTTGGCCAATACAGCTTCTGCATGGTAAGTCAAACTACTTGATTTAACCCTCAGGGCTATGTTGGAAACAACAAGTAAAAATATATAAATAATATATTTTGTCAACAAAAATTCTCCAAACCGAAAGTGTAGAAAATTCAGATTTTTGAATATATTTGCTCCAAATGGCTCTCACAAACTCAGAAATGCAGAATGCTATGAAAAAAAAGATGTGTTTCTTTTAGGATGGGGGGAAGCATTGGATTTTTAGGACCTTGTAAAGTGTCCGGTAGAGTGCAATTAATGGTATCAACTATCAACAAGCAGACAAGATCTGGGCACATGCAGAAGAGGTAATCCAGCATAAATTCTGTAGAGTAGTCCATACAGCAACCTTAATGACAGTAGCAGCAGTACACCCTCCCCTTCAGATCTGTACAGCAGTGAATGAGGGGACAGGAGCATTTATGGTGGGGGGGGAGTGCATGCATCTCCATGGCATTGTCAGTTCAGTTGCAGTTTAGATGTTGTTTCATATTTCGCAGTTCAGTTCTGTTTCTGAGTTTGCTTTAGTTAGTAGTTGTATGCACAATTAATTAGGGCACTTTGCACATCAAAAGTTCACAAAAATAGATAAAGGGACAGATCCCTAGAACAGAGATTAGTTTCTTGCATAACAGATTTACAGTGTTTGGCTAACTTTTATGGTCACCATCAAAGATATTAAACATGGAATTGGTTGAGTTTGGGCCAGAGGAGTGTGAGAAGGAGGCCTTTTGTAATGTCCCCTATGGATTAATTGCCCAAGGGACGAAGTAGCTTATCAATCTCCATAGGCTATAGTTTTTTGATAAAGGGAGAAAACCCCCAAATTCCAATTACGCAACGTTTTGGCAGCATGGGGTAAGTTTTGGGGCAGCTGGGGCAAAAAATCCCGAAGTTGGCGTTGCCATGGACCCCTTACAATCAATTAAGGAGGGAAAATCCCCACAAGAAAATCTATAAATACAAGAGAATAGAATCATTTTGAACATCATTGGATTGGATCAATTTTGTCTCTGTTTTCATTTGAGCCTGAGGCTCTGAGGGTTTTAAGACTCCTTTCCCTTTTTTAACTAGTTTCGATGGAGAAGGTTGAAGAACTGAATATGGATCTTGAAATTAGGACTATGTTTCAATAAGTTGACTGAATGCTGATCTTGAAATCAGGATTATGTTTTAATGGTTGAAGGGATTTATTGTTGTGTTGTTGAAAGAGTTGTATCACTGCTGGAGATATATTATTATTGTGGAATTTTTGTGCTAATTTTATGCTGCCTACTGTTGAAGAAAGGAATACTGTTGCAGTATAGTTTTATTGATTTGTTGTAACCCTAATAAGCAGAGGAACCCTAGGGCAAAATTAGTCTAGGACACTACACCTTTATAGGCTACTCACAGATCCATTTGAGCAGCTATGGCAAGATGCCATGATGGAGGGAGGTTTCTCCAGCCTTGGGGAGATAGATACAGAACTGACTGTGTAAGCACTGATTGATTCCTTGATTGCAGATGATAGAAGTGTGGAAGAGTACGAGGATAAGGTTGTTACAAAAGGATTCTCTCAGCAAGAGGTAGTTGACCTTGATGAGACTTTTGCTCTAGTTTGTCAGAGGATTCTCACACGCAGAGGGAGTTGCCTTGGATAAGTTGATACATGCACATTCGATTTTGGATTTTAGAATCAATGAGATTGCACTCATGTTGGGTTATTCTAATTTTAGTGCAAACTTCAATTCTTTATTTGATATATTTGATACATTTGTCTTGGTTGTGTACACTGTATATAGATGAGTTCATTTTTGTACGGAGTCTAAACAATTCATAATGTGATGTGAGAAGATTATGATTGGTGAAGATGGCATGAAGGACAAAGGGGGTTGGTAGGTTGTTGATGTTATGTATAAGTTTTTCGCCTTGAATTACGGAAGGAAGTAGTGATCCAGATTCATGCTTTTTAAGCTTGTTGATAGTCAATTATTTGACTAAGGCAGTAGTAGAAGGAAGGTTCTAAATGTAGAGGGAGTATTTTATGTTTGGCAGAGAATCCCCAGTAATTGGGCATTTTGGAATTTTAGTACCTTGTAAAGTGTCCAACATAGTGCCATTAACGGTAGCAACAAAAGAGAAGATACTCCAATAGAATTTTTTCACAACAATCAATATAATAGCATTAATAATAGTGGCACTAATATACCCTACCTTTTAGTAGATCCATACAATAGCAAATGAGTGTGTAGGGGAATAATGGAAGGGAGAGAGATACAAGGTGCAAGGATTTGCCATATTTAATTGTTGAGTTCTACTTTTGAGTTTGCTTTAGTTAGTAGTTGCATGCACATTTAGTTAGGGTGTTTTGCATGTGGAAATTTTCCAAGACAAGATGGGCCATAGATCCCTAGAAGAGAGATGCATGCATTCATACTTACACTCTCCTTTAGTGGCACACCTTAATAAGATTAGTGCTTTCATGCAAGTTGGCAATACAAATCTCAAGACTAGGAATAGATTTAGGTTTTAGGTTTATTTTGTTTAAGGCATTGTTGTGCATGTATCGACGATTATTGTACCTCCCAGCTTATAAAGGAGAAGGTAGGGGGTATAGGCTTTATTCGCTTAGTTTCCAAAGTAGGAAGTAGTTTGTGAAGGGTAGAGTTTGAATCTTTCTGTGTATTCCCTATTTTCAAGAGCAATAAATGGTGTTGGGATTACATTTTGAGATCTATGTACTTGCTACTTTCTTTATTTTGATGTGTTACATTTCCTAGTAAAAATCAGATTGCAATTTTGATATGAATTTCAGTTTTCAGTTTTCCTAAGTAGGCAGTTTAGAAATCAAGCTAGGATTGTTACCAGGTGCTGAAGAATTTTAACAAGAAGGGGCTATTTTATAGGGAATAGTTTTCATTTAGGGCTCAATGCTTTTCCTTTTTATTTTGGTAAGGTTACACAATCACTTTATATTAATTTGTAGAAGAAAAGATACATAACAGATGTCCAAAAACTAGTGGCATGCCACATAGGAAACTGGACTAGTAGCAGAGTCTTAGAATTTTAACATTGTATATTGCTAATGCTATAAGTCTATCATTTAAGTTATAGCATAACTTATAAAATCATATTGCTAGATACTAAAAATCAGAACAACACCATTGCCACTATAAAAAATTGTAATAGAAATCTAGGGTCACTTGATCGTGTTATCCGGTAGGAGAGTCCACCTGGTTTGGTGGTTGTGAGTCCTTGTCCTCCTCAGATGGAGTTAAGGTGATGCCTGCCATATTCTTGCCCAAAACTGTAGCTTTCTTATCTAACTTCTCCTATTTATCCAGAATCCGACACCTACCATGGGGGATAAGATCCTGATTTGCAATCTCGTGACATATACTTCTTAGAGAGTCTGGATTCTGGAATGTCTTGAGTCTAGCTGCAGCCCAAGGTATCAAGTTTTAAGTTGAACCTTTTGTTAGCTAATTAGTCTACAAGTCCGTTTCCATTTCTCCTAAAATGGGATAGAATGGGAACTGTGATTCCTTCCAAAAGATTTTTAACTCTTGCGAAGTTACTATGAAGTGCTTGAGACTTTAGAAGGGTGTGAGCCATATTGGAGTTTTCTGATCATTTGATTTATTGTTTTTGAGTCCCCTTCTATTACCAATTTTTGAAAATTGCTTCTTCTAGAGATGAGTAATCCCTATTCCAAAGCATATAATTTAGCAGCATTGTTACTGTCTATCCCAGTGTTGCAGGAAACCCCCCCCCCCGCGGGGATCAAAACCCCGATCTGCGATCCGTATGGATGCGTGGGGGAAGCGCTGTCTGAAACGCGTTTCGGGTTAATAAGCACGCTTCCTGGAAATTTCAGGAAATGTGTGCCCGAAATGCGTTTCGGTTTTTTCCGAAACACATGTTGAACGACGCTTTGGCCGTATGAAGCGTACGGATCACGAGCTTCTTCCATGTTTTTTTGTATGATTTTTTTGAGTGATTCCAGGGCGATGATGATTGTGTTGAGATGCCACCCCATCTGGTCCCTTGGTTCCTAGGTTCCATGGTTCAATACCAACAGCAGGGGGTTCGTCTTCATCAGTTTCAGTGCCACAACTTCCACAGGCACCATCTTCTTCATTGCCACCACGTGGAGGCCTGCCGCCACGTTCTCTTCGTGGTGGAAGGAGGAGAGGTTAGTAGATATATTCACAATTTACTACTTTTGTCATAGATTAATCATTAGACTTGTAGGCTTGTGAATTTCAACCTTTTTGGCTTGGCGGTGACCAAGTGACCTATTTTGTAAACATTATTATTTGAATTCTGGACATGACAAATGTTGACAGTTGCTCACTTGCTAGATAAATCATAATATGCTCTATGTTTTATGTTTTATAATATGCTTAAATGTTTTATGTTTTATAATATGCTTAAAAATTTGATGTATGTTTGTAATTGCTAGAATATAGATAGTTGATGCTCGAATAATTAATCATTGATGTACATACTACATACTAGTAACTACAATGGAACCATGGATGCCATATCTATCTTGATTTATGCAAAAGTATGCATGTTTTCAAGTCTTCCACAACTAATTTGGTATTTGGGATGTTTGTTTTGAATATAAATGCAAATATATATATATATATATATATATATATATATATAATATATATATATATATATATCAGACGCTTCGCTTCCTAGATTTTTGGAAAATCACGTTTCCGCGTCCCCGCTTCCAAAAAACGTCCCCGTTTCATCCCCGCTTCGTGCAACATTGGTCTATCCCGAGATCTTTTGAGTAAATATGAATTATGTGACATAGACTTGTTTTGAAAACACCCCCAAAACTGGCCGGTCCTAGATTACCTTTCAAGGCCCCGTCAAAGTTCAGTTTTAGAAAACCAGTCGGGCGAGGAGACCAATAGTTGGGACTTGAGGAGCTTGGTGGAGACAAATGAGCTTGAGGACAGTGATGGATTGATGGAGATTTAATAGAGAAAGAATGTGTTTTTCTTGATGATTGCAAACCCAATCTTAGGAGGTGTAGGGGGTTAGCAAAACAATTTCTTTGACCTTATTAAGGCTAGAATGCCATATGAAATATGTTAGGCCAGGATAGTAACTCCCAAATTGGATTGATTTGCATTAATGTAAACATGATTATATAACATGAAGAGGTGTGATCTTTGGTATTCATATTCCAAGGTCACTTCCTATTCTCACTCTTCATTTTCTTTTATTTATGTATTTACATTTTTCTCACCTAATCCCTGAGGATTGGGTGTGTAACATTCCCCACCTTAATTTGAAGGGGTGTTTGTGGCTCTAAGCATAATCATGAGTCTTTCTATTTTTTCTCTTCCAAGTGCTTTGGTGAAGATGTCTACAATTTGCTCATTTGTGGAATAATGTTATATATGAATAGTCTTGGCCTCTACATGATGTCAAATTAAATGATAATTTGTGTTGATATGTTTGGTTCGATCATGGAATTTGGGATTCTTGGCCTATTTGATTGCAAAAGTATTCTCAATTAGAAGGGGAGTAGAGTTCACTTGTTTCTCCTACAAGTTTTCAAGAATTTTCCTAAGCCACACAATCTCCTTGGTTGCTTCTGCAGTTGCCACATATTTTGCCTCTATTGTGGAATCTGTTGGCATTGACTGTTTGTGCGATCTCTAGGAGATAACTCCTAATCCAAGACTCATAACATAGCTTGAAGTAGACTCCATTTTCCTTATCTCCATAAAAGTTTGAATCAGAATATCCAATCAAGCCGAAGTCATCCACTTGTGAATATTTGAGTCTAAAGTCTTGAGTTCCTTTCGTGTTCTTTAGAACTCTTTTTGCAGCAAACCAGTGTCCTTCACAAGGCTTTTGCATAAACCTAGAATGGATTCCGACACCAAATAAAATATTCAGTTTGGTAGTTGTGAGGTAGATAAGCCTTCCCACAAGTTGTATATACTTAGTTACATCCTCAAATTCATTTCTTTCTTTAGATGTAAGCTTCAAATTTTGTTCCATTGGAGTGGACAAATGATTGCATTCAACCATGCCAAACTTGTTCAACAATTCTCCAATGTACTTCTTTTGTGAGAGGAATATATACTGTTGAAAATTGTAGCAAGTGGTAGTCTTCTAGCTTGTGATTTAGCTAGAAATACCACGAGTTGTATTTCTCTTAGCATGATATGGATCATGAGTTAGACTTCAGTTCCTGTGTAGTTTTGGAGGATCAGTTCCGTGGAGCCTCCTTTAGTTAACTATAGAATTGGATGGCAGTTCGAGTTGAGTTCAGGACGAGTTGGGACCTCAGTGATTGATTAAAGGATGAGCTATAACTCCACTGATGATTGGAGAGAGAAGCAGTTTGACTTAGTTAACTTGTCAATCACAACTCAAGTTCTAAATTTGTACTTGCCAATTTTAACATGGATCAAATCTATAAAAGAAGGACAAAGGCACATGTATTATTCTTTGTTGAGTGCACAAGTTTGTGTGAGATCTCCTTGCTTGTGGTGTGCATATCTTTGAGGAGCGAGTGCGCACGCTTTTAGGAGTTTTCTTGTGCTAAATAATAGGGAAAAAGTGTGCTAGGAAATAGGAGGCAATTCTGTGTTAGGATTAGGAGCAGAGTCCTAAAGAAGAGGAGTCCTTGTGCACTAGGAAATAGGAGACAATTCTGCATTAGGATTTAGTAGTCGAGTTCTAAAGAATAGGAGGCCTTGTGCACTAGGAAATAGAAGGCAGGTGCGTAAGGAGATAAGGTTATATAGAGCGCAATGAAGTAGGAGCAAGGTTAGGGGATTGCAAAGCAGAGTCAAGCTTGTATAGCAGGAGAACAAGTGTGTTCTCAAGAAGACATAGTCTTGTAATTAATCTATTTGTTCACTCAATAAAATACCACAACAGAGGAGACAATTTTTTTCGTGTTGGGTTTCCTGAGAAAAATAAGTGTGTTAATTTGTGTGTTGTGTTTTTATCTCGGGTGTTTTTATTCCGTTGCTTCTAATTTGTTAAGAAAATCTGTATCTTGGTGAAAGTAAATTTGGTTTCAGTATTGGTTGCCTTGTTTTCAATTATTCACTAAGTAGCTGCAGAGTTTTATGGAAATTTAACATATACCTTGGATGTTGGGTCACTTCAATGCCCAAGTAGTAGTGAAGGTGTCCCAAATCTGTCATCTCAAATCCTTTCTTCAACTCTTCTTTTATGGATGCAATATAGTTTCATTGGTCTTTGTTATCAACAGATCATCTACATATGCTACAAGATAGACAACAATTTTGCCAACTTTGTGGACAAATAAAGTTGCATCATCAAGATTAAAGTGTTTGAAATTTATTTTTAGAAGATGCTCAGTCGTTTTTTCATACTAGGCTCTCGATGCTTATTTTAAACCATATAAGGATTTGATGAATTTGCATACTTTCTATTCTTGTCCCTTGACAACAAATCCTTCTGGTTGAGACATGAAGACATTTTCTTTCAAATCACCATTTAAGAAAGTAGTCTTTGCATCCATCTAATGGACTTTCTATCCATTTTGAGCTGCCAGGGGAAAGAGAGTTTGGATGGTGGCCCATTTTGTTGTGGGGGCAAGGGTCTCTTCATAATTGACATCTTTTTGTGCAAATCTTTTGTGACGAGCTTTGCTTTGTGCTTGTCAATTAAGCCATATGATTTATACTTCTTCTTGTAGACTCACTTGCATCTAATGGGTTTGGTTCCAAATGGAGGGTCCACTAGCTTCCATGTTCCATTCCTTATGAGAGCATCATACTCCTTTTGCATTGCTTCTTCCCATTCATCATGAGAAACAACGTTTTTAAAGGAAGTTGGTTCAAAATTAGTAGACAAATTCAATTCATAATCACATGAAACATCCATATCATAAACTAAATCAAAATCATCCCCTCCATTTTGTTTGGTGGAACTTCTAGTTCTTGACTTTCTGACCTCATTAAGATGAACACTTCCAAGTGTTTTAGTGAGCCATTTTGGGTGACCTTTTTGGGATGGTCCAAGTTGCTCTGTTGATTGAGATGCAGCTACATCAAGATTTAACATTTCAATCCTCTCAATCACATCACTAAAAGGGTCTTCCCTAATTTGAAGGAGTGGTTGAAACTTCATGAGGGGGTGATAGTGCTTTAGGAGGAGATTCCATAGATTGATCCAAGATAGGGATTCCCCTTTCAAGATGTGGAATCTCGTTAAGTTCATAATAAGTTTTTGCATGATTGAATCTATTCAAATGATCAAGCCGTCGCTCAATAATATTGTTAGTTTTGGAAGATTCAAGAAAAATCATGTCTTTAGACAATATAAACTTCTTATTTACCTCATTGTAGAGATGATATGCTTTGGTGGTACCCCAATAAGATGCATTTTCTACTCCTTGCATCAAGCTTGCTTCTTTGTTCCTTAGGAATTAAGGCATAGCAGGTGGAACCAAAGATCGTGAGATGCCTTACCAAAGGAATGTGGCCATACCAACGTTTCATAAGGAGTTTTGTTTTTGGGAGCATGAGATGGACATTGGCTTTTGATATATACTGCACAAATAACTTTATTAGCCCAAAACATCAACTTTACATTTTTGAAAAACATCCTTGAGCGAACCATATTTAAGATAGTTTAGTTCATTCTTTCAGCTACACCATTTTGTTAAGGATGGTAAGGAACAAATCTCATGTTGTTGAAGATAGTTTTCAAGTTTATTAGAAGTATATTCTTTTCCATTATTAGTACGAAGAGAGGCAATATGTGATTGTGCATCATTTTCAATCCATGCATGAAAATTTCTGAAAGTTTCAAAAGCTTTTGATTTACTTGCCAACAAGAATACCCAACACATCCTGCTGTAATCATTAGTAAAAGTCATTATATATTAATTTCCATTTGCATAAGGAACAGGGATAGGGCCACACAAATCAGAATGAATTAGTGGAAGCTTTCTATGTGCTCTGGAAGTAGAATCATGAAATGGCTGTTTGCTATGTTTTCCTAGTATACAAGCATCACATTGTTTTAGTTTCCTTGGAATAGTTGGCAAACTAGAAACACCATTCCTTTTCAACAAATGAAAACTGTCATAATTAAGATGTCTAAATATTGCATGCCATAGAAGACTAGATGGCAATGTACCTTGATTGTACTAAGAACTACATGTAGAGTTCTGTGCACAAGTAGATGTTCCTTGTAGCTTCAATAGTCTTTCCTCCTCTATTCTAGTCATGACAAAAGTGTAGTTTGATGCTTTTCTTATCTTAACTTTGCCATCAAACACATGAATGGTGTGCCATTGCTAGCAAATGTCAACAAGGGACAATAGGTCCCTCTGCCGTTTTAGAAGGTAAAGTACCTTATGTAGAAGAAAGGAAGTCTAGGCAGTTTAAGTCTAATGGTGCCAAGTCCAAATGGCTTGACACTTGACTTGTTTGCAAAGTACACTACTCCATGTAAATTGTCATTGAGGTCTTCAAAGAAGTCTTTCTGAAAGGTCATATGGCAGGTTGCACCTCTATAAAGTAGCCATGCATCTTTTCAAGAAGCAAATGAAGTTTGAAACAAATTTACAGTTACTCCAATATTGCAACAGACAACAATGTAATGAATAGATTCAGGTGCTTTACCTTTTGCTAGATTTGGTATTTTTACCTTGGTCTTCTTTGCGTTCTTGCTCGATTCTTTCTCGAGGGATTTTGCATGTGGATGCATCATGTCCATTTCTATCACAACAAATGCAGTGGAGATCAAACCTTCCTCCTCGAGGGTGTTTACCCCTTGCCTCTGTGATTCGTCCTTTTCTACTACCTCTTCCTTTAGGAGAATCTCGTGATTGATTCTTCTCTTTCTGTGGAAGATACACTACTTCAAGGGACTAAGAAGTTGTCTTCCTCTTCCCAAAATCCTTCTCATATCTTACAAACGTCTCCAAAAGAGTTTCAAAAATAATTTCCTTAAGTTGGGCACTAGCTTTTGTAAGGATTCAAGATAGTGAAAGTATGTAGGATAGAGGGCCTTGACAAACGCTGTGAGAGGAAAGTTTATTTTAACTCCAGTGGCTTCTACATCATGCATGATGGATCTAATCTCCGAGGCTAGGGCCAAGGGGTCGTTGTCTTTTAACTCAAGGTTGAAGAGCTTAATCATCAACTAAAGCACTTCCATTTCTAAGTGCGAGTCATAAAAATCTTTTAACTTCTTCAATGCATCATAAGCATTTGTAATTGGAATAATATGATGACTCACCTCTTTATTTACAGAAGTAGCAATTAAGGCATAGGCCTTGTTGTACTTGTTCTCCAAAATGGCTAGCTCCTTGTTTGATGTGGCTTTGATGGGTGCATAGTCACCTTCTCCTTCAACATATGCCTTTCCATAAGTCATTAAAGATGAGAGTGTGCTTGATCCTTCTGGACCATTCTTGGTAGTTCTCCTTGCCAGTGAGCACTACACCGATGATGGAGATGAGAGAGTGCATCTTTAAATAGAGCCTTGAGCTAAAGTCTTCGTATTGTATGCTTCAACTCAGATAATACAATGAAGAAAAACAATCTTAAACACTTCCATTTCCCTTCACAAAATAATAATAATACATTGTAATTGTCCATAGTAACCCCTTATGGCTTAATTACAATATACCACATTAATATTACTAAATACTCAAACATAACATACAACTCTATATCGGTGCCAATATCTTTGATTAATATAGGAATAGTGATTGGGATCACAATTGGAATCATTGCAACTTTGATGTGCATATTTCTGTTCTCATTTGGAGGAGGAGAGTTCAAAAGCTCATATTGACAGAGATGTTGAGGAAGAGAAGGAATAAGCGTTATTCATTCAAAATTGAAAATTTTCAGCTACACAAATATGAAAATTGCAACAGGAAATTTTGATGAAGAGAATAAACTAGGCAAGAGAGGATATGGTGTAGTTTATAAGGGTATTCTTTTAGATGGTAAAATGGTGGCAGTGAAGCAACTCTCTTTTGATTCAATTTTCAATTATGCAGAGCAGTGATTCAAATAATCCACAGGCCAAGGTGATCTTTGCCCGCTAACCTCAAGTCCTAAGTCACCTAACACGAGGACACGAGAGACACAAGACACACAAATTCGAGTGTCTGACACAGGGCATGTAGACCCCCTAGAACAGGGCACATAGGACATGTTATATATATATATATATATATAATATATATATTATATTATATATATAATACTAAATAGATATTTCAATGATTTCATATTACACAAATTCTCATTCATGATACAAATTTAGACATAGATGTAGATTCTACATTGTAAATTTGTAAGTTGTAACATTATGCATACATATTAGTATATTACAAATACAATCGTGACAACTTCATCAATGATCCAATGGGAGAAAGACAAGAAACTACAACTTTCTCAATAAGTCATCACTTATGACATACTTCCATAAGAGATATTTACTTTTTTGAGCCTGCTATCTTTCTAAATTAATTCTGCCCTCAACATTTGCAGTTGTTGTTGCAACCCCACTTCCAGCAGAAGGAACACTTGCAGACCCTGATGAAACTGGAACAAGAGGGGTATCACCAATGGGGACATTCTTCCCCTTCTTTTGCCCCTTCCCTATTACCCTTGATTGAGCCATGAATGCTGTAAAAAATAAAGAAAAAATGCCTTAGCATGTAAACAAAATGGATAGGCAAACTGCTTTAGCAAAAATGGGAAAAAATGGAAGCAAAATGCACTTACCGATTGCTTGAATCACCTCCAAAACACTCCTAAACTCTTTGCTACTCGCTCCCAAACACCCACATAAAGAGAGAGACGCAAGAATGAGGAGAAAGTCGCCCAAATCGGGCTTAAAAAGGCCTGCTACACGCTTTTCTAGAGGGACATGTGTCCTGAAATCAAAACATGGTTGGACACGCGAATCCCACGTGTTTGGACAATGCTTGAGCCACAAATCGGACACGTGTCCCTCGAGAATTGTGTCTGACACGTGGGATTAGAGACATGAGGGGGGGGGGGGAGGAAGAATCTGGTTTCTTAGCTCAAGTCTTGTGAAAGCACAATATGCAGACGCATTTGTCTACCAAAACATTACGATCTGCTCATATGCGATCGAATATATACATTTTTTTGAAACCATTCAATCGTAGCAATGCATTTCAACAAACTTCAGGAAGAAGGCAACACTTTATATATTTGCATGCTCTTTGCCATGATGTCAATTGCATGAGAATTAATGCGGGTGTGACAGAGAAACAAAGGATTAAATCATGGGACATGACTGAGGCGTGCAACAATGATATGGCATAATTGACAGGAAATAATTGGGACTGAGGTGTGTAGTAAGGATAGGGTAGAATTGTTGGCTGCACATGGGGTGTGCAACAAAAAAATGGTTAGAGATTGCAGAGAATTGACATGTTAGTGGTAGAAAGGAGTTGCACTATCAGATAGAAAACCTAACGCATAAGCACATATTGTGGAATTGGTAGGCTTGTAGGGGCATTTTTGCCAAGGTAGGGAATCAACAAAGAGACATGTTAAACAATGAGCGGATGGCAAAGGATTTATAGGGGGATAGTAACCAGGCTCTAGTACCATGTCAGGTGAGGATGGTAATCTGCATTAATGTAAACATGATTATTTAACATGAGGAAGTGTGACCTTTGGGATTCAAATTCCAAGGTTGCTTCCTATTCTAACTCTTCATTTTGCTTTATTTACATATTTACAATTTCCCACCCAATCTCTGAGGATTAGGTGCCTAACAAAATCCATGGGAGCTATTCTTTTTAAATATTCTTTGATTCCTTTCTTTCTAGGTTTCCCATAAAATAAATCCGAGATGGAGTTTTCAAGTTCTATTTAGTTTTGGATTGGAGAAAGGGGTAGATCTCTATTCCTTCATGGTTGATAACAGGTTGCTTCTATTTCGTTTTGATTGTCGAAGGACAATAGCCATGCGATCCCATAACTCATAAGAAAATTCACAACATTTTAGTAGTCTAAGGGTTGGCATAACAAAGGTGGCATATAATGGACCTTTGAAAGCCTTTTTTTTGAAGCTTATCCGAGGTTAATGTTTTGTTAAAGCATAAGCAACCAGAGGAAACCATAACTTAAGATTGCAAAGCTTCTTCCATTTGTTTTGGGCATATGTCCTATCATGTCGGAAAGGATTTTACAGGTTTCCTTTAGATTAAAGGTTCTTGAAGTACCATGACCCCATCTTAAAATACCTGACTCTTGTTGGGTCTTTATTTTTATCTTCTCCAATTCTTTTGTTATTTTAGTTTGGGTGTTTTGATTTATGTATATTGGCTAGAGAGAGCAATATTCCCATTGCTGCCATTGTTTTTGTTCTTGGGGGTGAGTCCAGTACTTAGCTACAGTGACATTGCCTTAAGAGATTAATTGGTTTTTTATATTTTTTATTTCCCTTACTTGTCATTGGTGCCACAAGTCTTCCCCAAAAAGAGCTAAGTTTCCATCTCTAACTTCCCAAAAGTTGTGATTTTGGATAAGTTCCTTGTTTATCCAAGTTGTATTCCAAGGTTGTGAACCTTCGATATTTCCTTTCATGTGTATAAGTTGTGTTTCCTCTATATTCGACACATATTCGGCTTTTGAAACTCGACTCCACAAAGCTTTTGGATTTTGTAACCATCTCTAGCAAGTTTTTGTTCCTAGGGCTTGGTTGAGAATATGCCCCTCAAACCCAATCTACCGAGAAATTTGGGTTTGCAAAAATTGTACGAAGTTGGTAGGGTCCATTTCTTTCATGAGTTGTCCCTCCCTTGTGATAGGTTTTTTGGATATTCTTGGTTTTCTGTAAAATGATTTTGGGGGCAACCATAGCTAAAAGTAAGTAGAGAGGAAGAGCTTGCAAGACATATTTCTAAAGAATGAGTCTACCTGGAAGGTTGAGCTATTTGAAGGTCCAACAACAAAGTTTTTTCTTAAATTTTAAGAGCAAATCTTCCCAAACCTTTTGTTGAGGAGGGCTTTCCAAAGGGGCACCGAGATATTTGGACGAGAGGGAATTCCTTTGAATGCCTAAAAGTCTAGCAATATGAAATTGAATGGCAAAGGGAGCATTGAAAATGAAAATTTGCATTTTCGCTAAATTAATAGAGGTACTAGAAGCTTCAATTTTTTTTATCAAGGATAGTCTTAAAGGCAATGGCTTCTTTAACTCTCGGACAAGCCATGGGGAGCGTATCATCAATAAATTACTTGTGAGTAGAGGGAGAGTTTGGAATCCCACTAGGAAGACCTTTCAAAGCTCCTTCTAGGGCATTAACTTTTAAGGCACATCCCAATCCCTTTGCCATTAGGAGATATAGATAAGGAGAAATAGGGTCTCCTTGCTTGATGGCTGTAGAGGGGAAAAGGGGGGTCGAGGGGGAATTGTTTACAAGAATAGAGAAGAAAGCTTTTATGACAAGAGCCATGACCCATTGAAACCAAAATTCCTTGAAGCCAAAAGCTTTAAGCATATGAAAAATGAATTGCTAGCGAAGTCAATCAAAAGCTCTTGACATATCTAGTTTAATCAATATTCTAGGGTTTTTGAAGATTCAAGTGAATAATTCAGTTCATGAGCCAAACAAATGTTGTCCAAGATTTTGCCTACCTAGCCAATTTGTTCAAGAGAGATGATAGTAGGAAGGAGAGGTTTGATTATGCTAGCAATTGTTGAATGGTGTTGTCGTTGATGCCAACGTTAGTGATTGAACGCTCTTAATATTTGTCATCAATTAGAAGCTCCATTAGTCAAAGACCTTGGAAAACCCCAGAAGCCCCACACTTGTTGAAGCATTTGGGGATGAAGATCAAGCATATTAGGCTCAAGATCACCCTCATTGGGCTCTTCTCGTCATACCAAATCCAACAATAGCTGGCATGCCTTAAGAACCCTTATTGTTTGTGGGAGATATGCCTGTTTGAAGTTGAAAGCCCCATCAAGTTGGGAAAAATCCCAAATGGAAGATGATACGGCAAAATGCTATTGGGTAAATTTGGAAAAGTTCATTATGAAAGAAGGATAATTTTATAAGGTCAAATATTATTCTTGGAAGAAAACTAATTTATTATTTATTGCTTCAAATTTCAAAGGGAAAGGCTTTGACTCCAAAAACAAATATTTAAATTTCAATTTTATTGAAGTCGACCTCCAATGTTTTGGCTCCAATGAAATTGAATGTTTGAATTTTATCGGTTCCCTCCAAAAGGCATAGGTCAGCTCCTCCATTGTGACCCCTTTAACGACTATGAAAGGCTTTCATCTTCTCCAAAATTGGTGTGTGCTTGACGTCGATCTGAAAGAATGTGAATGCTGATCTAAGGCAAGAATCCTTGTGGCCCTGTGGAGTATTGATAATCTTAAGGAGGTCGAAATTCTCGGATTTTTTTCTTGGTTTTGTGATTTCTTTGGGATTGGCTATTTGCTATACAATGGTTCTTTCGACCTTTCTCTTCTGACATTGGTTTGGAATTTGGTGGAGTACTATACAAAATTCAACTTGTCTAACACAAGTCCAAACTCTTATTGGTACATCTCTGTGGTTGTAAAGCCAAGCGATTTTTTTGAGGTTGAGCTACAAGGTTTTCTTGTGATCTGTTTCTCTTTGAGCGACTTGTTTGAGACTTTCAGATTGTCATGTCCCTTCTCAAATGTATTATTCACAGGGTGCAACACCACATTTTTGGCATCAGTTTTGGCTTAGGAGGAGGACCCCACATGCAAAACTTAGGAACAATAGGGAATTCAACTTTATTTCTAGCAACTAGTGGAATGTGGGGGCCACCCACATGAATAATTCGAACTTGGCCATTGCACAAGCTTAGAGGGAATCAAATTAGTGGAAGGAGGGGCCCACATGAGGTTAGGGGGCCCAAGGTGATAAAAGAGGAAGGAGCTCTTATTTTGCAGCATCTTGATCATTTTACAAACAAACTCATCTTTGTACGCTCTGCTGCTTAGCGAGTCTACCGGCTGTTTAGCCACAAATCCTCCAAGTGAGTGATTCAACCTTCTACTTCAGGGGACCATCTGTGCCTGCCCTAGGGAGGCTGTTCCACAGGGATTTCAGAGGTTCCAACATTGTCATACACTTCATCCAGCCACACAGAGAAGGGGACTGCATATTTCCTGGGAAGCCAGAAACACGCAGGAGGAGATTGAGCTAGCAAGGAGGTCCATAGCTTGCTGGGAGTTCCAGGAGCTGGAAAGGCTGTTGGTTGAGGACATTTTCGCTGGGTTTTGCAACCAGCTCGACAGGTGTTTTAGCAGTACGATTTTCTAGGCAGAGGGATTGCGCAGAGGCCTCTGGCAACAAATTTGTGGTGCTTGGGAGAGCAGTCATCCAGGCTAAGAATCATCCAGGGAGCAAGGAGTTAGTTAGCACAGGTGAACCCAACATTCCAGGGGTGTTTTCAGAGGGATTTGCAGGCTGTTTCCTACAAGTCGAATTTGGCAGCAACAGCGGGGGAGAGGCTCCAAGGAGGCTGAAATTCCAAAGTCAAAACCAAAGAAATTCCCTTCTGGGTTTTTTTGGGTTTTGTCCAAGGAGTCTGAGGTTGAAAGGATACAAATTTCTGGGCAGTTTTTGGGCACATTGCAGTAGGTCGAAGTTCAACAGGGCATCGATCTTATTGGGACAGCGCAATGCAGAGTGTTGCAGCAACTGGGCAACCTTCAACTTAGCTATTCCATCACCTGGGTTTTGTCAAGCTTGTCCTTGAGACAAGCCCAAGTGCACCATTCCATTTTATATTGTACCTGTGCTCCCAGATTTTATAATATATGGCTCAACAGTTCCAGATTTATAGTGTTCATGGATGTATAATGCATGTTTTTAGTTTTATGCTGATGCACTGTTTATTTGTTTAAAAATCACTCATTCCTACATAGGAACATTACACAGATCTCATAGGGCACAATTCTGTGGATGTATGCATAAGCAAATTTGTTTAAAACTAGAGAGCAAGATGATATACTGCTGGTTTGAGTGTTGATGTTGGATATATGGTGGCACTGGTTTCGTTGAAATTGAATGCATCTTACAGGTGGCTTGAGATTCTATGGAAGACTGACATCGTTGAATTTGGAATAAGGGTTGTGATTTTGTCATCATTGGGCTGCACTATCACTCTTCTATCCGTCGCATTCCTTGTAGCTAATCAATGGAAGTTTCTGTGCTAAATTAAAAACCATTTCTGTGGGCATAGACAACCCGACAGGAATGTGCATGTTGTGACAATATCCTATGCATTTACAAACCAATGCGTGCATTTGAGTTAAATTCTCTAGTGCACTGGAGTGTGTAGGATTGTGGATGATTGTAGTAAACATGAGACAATGTGATGCATGCTCGCCCTTGATCTGATGCAATGAGACTCGTACACATTTGATTGATGTCATTTCTGGTTGAAGTCCAAAACACAACAAAGATTCTGGATAGTCCATTAACAACGATTTAGCTCCTTGCAATAACAACCACCTGTGTGAATGATATCCAGCTCGCAGTTGTTTTTTCAAACTTCAGTGTGATGATGATATAACAATTCCATGGGCTATTCTTTGTGCAAATGTAATCTGGGTGTAGTGCGATGTTGTAGAATGTTCTTAAACAATTGTCATCTTAGATCTTTGATGTGGAGCGAGCCCCATCTTTGTCAACTGGTACAACAATACCCCGACTCACTGGCAAATAAGACTTGGCAACGCTGTTTTATGCAATTCAATGGTTAAATAATAAAGTGTCGTCTTGACAGAAGTATATTTAGCAAAACATGTACAACAGTGATATATTTGACAGTGCATATAGTTGCCCTTGCTACATGAACTAGCACTGCCCTTGGTAAGTTGTCATATTTCTAGTCATTATGGATACAACATTGCCATCATAACGAAGGGAAGCAACACCTGTAATGCAATATTGATGATCTGTTCGAAGTTACAAATAAAATAACTTTATTTATGTACGTATCAAAGTCATAGGTGGGGTAAAGATTTTTTAAATAAGTTTTATTTTGGAGTTTATTTGATTAACAAATTAGTATACTGACCCTTTTTGTAGGCTTAGTGCTAGCATTTGACCAATATGTATGATGTGTATAGAAAAAGTTATTTAGTAGAATATTTGTCTTTACATAATTTATTATGGTCACCTGTGGAGCATAACACATCCAAATTAAGATCAGAAAAGAGCTAGGCAATCAGGACTTTGTAGTGAACTATCTTAAATACATGACAAATCTTCATGCTATGCTTGATGACCATATCCTTCATTATAAGGTGCAAAAGCTTATAATCAGGTTGTTGTGGAAGTTTGACATGTTGGTAGGGTTTGATGATATTATTGCAGAGACTTGACAACATAGATTGTTGGGGTTTGGTTTTGCATTGATGTTTCTGGCTAAGTGAAGAATCATAGTTTGATTGGAGGAAGATCGAGATTAGTTTTTGGGCAGAGCTATTTATGCAGGTGATATTGCAAGCTAGGGTTTGATATACATGATGAACAAGGTCTCATTGTTGATAGAGTTGTTATCCCTTGAGAAACTATAGAAAAATAATATAATTGGCTAGTATGGGTCAATGATGATTGCTAGGGTTTTTAGTTCTTGGCTGGATGTTTGATGACATCTTGATGTGTTGATAAAAAATAGAGGCAGATTTTGTTATGACAGTGTACTTGGCATAGTTGTTTGTGCAGCTAGGGTTTGGTGTAGAAGCAGATTTCAAGTTTTGATTTATAAGCGAATTTGTTTGACCAGAGATTATATTGCATGTTATTTTGTATTGATCATCAAGCACAAGTGGATCCAGTCTGAAAATTGTGAAATGAGGTTCGCCAATCGATTAGGGTGGCAGGGTGGTGCTAGGGTAGGTTGGAGCCAACACAGGGCATTGGAGCGTCCTTCCGAATGCAGTTGGTAAATAGGGTGTTGGAGCATCCTTTAGGATGGAGCCTGTAAACTAGGGCATTGGAGCGTCCTTTTGGTTGTAGCTGGTAAACAGGGCATTGGAGCGTCCTTCAGGTCGGAGCTTGTAAACTAGGGGGTTGGAGCCTCTCTCAGTGAAGCTGAAGATATTGATGTACATTTTATTGAAGACAAAATATTGAGAAGTGTTCAATGGTTTTTCTCCTAGAAGGGTTTCCGCCTAAAAATCTGTTTTTTTTTGTCTTGATGATTGTGCATTGTTGAATGGTGTTGTTTACTATTCATGTGATGTTGATTTATGTTGATCTAATGTTAATGACAATTAATGCTCTGTGAAGAAAAATACTAATTCACCCCCTTCAATATTTCCAAGAACAATCACTTTAGAAATGATTTTATAGACTACATTACAGAGTGCAATGGGGCAAAAATCAGAGGGAGAATCAGAGTGAGTACCTTTGGAGATGAGAGAGATAAAAGTGGCATCCAAGGTTGAGAGGATGGATGACGAAGTCCTAGAATCTTCCACCAATCTCCACACGTCTTCTCCTATGACTTCCCAACAATCTTAGAAGAAATCATTAGTGAAACCATTTGACCCTGATGATTTATTTCTGGACATTCACATGACTGCTTCCTCTACTTCTGTCATGGAGATCTCCCCTTGCTAACATTACGTTTGCTTTAGAGTGCCTAAATTTGGAATATTTGTTTTTATTTTTCGGATAACAGGCTTTCGGTCTCTGATTGCTTTTGTTAGGATGTCCTTAAAGTGATCTACTAACTCCTTAGTTATTTCCTCACGATCTTCGAGCTTTTTATTTTTGGGAGTTTCTAATGCTCCACAATTCTATTACACTGCCAATGTTCAATCATGGATCTGTGAAAAAAATTGGTGTTCCTTTCCCCTTTAAGCCATTTGGTTCTTGATTTTTTCCTCCATAAAATGTCCTCCTCCTTATGATGCTCTTTCAGTTGGAGTTGAATAATAGCTTCTTGGTGGTTCAATTCTTCTATCCTTCCTTCTCCAATGGTTAATTTTTGTAGGGTTTCCATCTCTTTTTCCAATCTCTTCTTTCGCTTGAGGATGTTGCCAAATTCTTTAATATTCAACTCCTTATATTCATTTTGAGATATCTTAGGCTGTTTTGAAAGTGGTACATAATGGTGCCGTCCATGCATTTTGATTCCTTCCACCAAGCTTCAATGTTGCTTAAGAAAGAAGGGTGTCTTAACTAGAAAGATTCAAATTTGAAGGGTTTGTGCTTCAGACTTCCTTTCCAATCTAATAAAAGTCTTATCGGATAGTGATTCAAACCATTACAAGGTAGAATAAAATCTTCAAAGTTATTTCTAGTCAAGAAAAGAGATTCAAAGAGAAGGAATTGATTCAAACGAGAGCAAATTTGAGAAGATCCCCCCTTTTGTTGTTCCAAGTAAAGATGACATTGTTTGTTTGCATGTATTTCAGATTAGACTAATTTAGAAAGTTTGTAAACAGAGAAGCATCTTCATCCAATCTTCTTATACCTCCTTTCTTCTCGTTAAGAGATTTTATCATATTATAATCTCCTCCATTGATCCATGATTTGCCTCGAATGGCATTGGAAGTACTCTGCAGGTTTTGAAGGACAATCTTCTTGTCTAAAGAAACATTAGGTCTATAAACATTAGTAATGAAGCCAATACTCATGGAGCCTATTAGATGGAATCTAGTTGTAATAGTTCTTGGAGAATCAAATGAGTCAAGTTGTGAAATTGTAGAATGATTCCAATGAATGGCTATGCCTCTTGAGGCCCCTTGGGCATCATTTGCGAGTGATTGACTGTTTTCCATACAACCTTGGAGATTTTTTCCATTGATTCCACAAAACATTTAGTTTCTTGCAACATCAAAATATTAAGAGATTCTTGCATGATTATGTTTTTGGTGTTTTTTTGGTCTTACCATTAAATCCCCATATATTCCAAGAGGCCACTTTCATTGATGACTATGAGTGTGTTGAGAAATCAAGATGCATGCAGGTTAGCTTAGATTTCTCATACTTGATAATTATTTGTGAATGTTGTTGCCTTATTAAATTTTATGTTCTCTTCTTCATCCTGCAATTACCAAAAGTACAAAACATGAAGATCACAAGAGACAAAGAACACAAAGATATAGGCTCCAAGCCAGGGCAAAAACTCCACAAGGGGGAAACCCAAGAAAATCCTCTTCTTAAAGAATCAGATCAAAGTGAGACATCCATTACTTCCACAAAGACCCAAGTCAACCCTCCTTCATTGCTTCTTCCAACAAGTCAAAGTCAACAAAGTCAACATTGGTCAAACAACTAAAATCATGTCACCTCTTGAAATTTCAGCCTTGTAAGTTCGACCCTTTTGAAATTTTGGGCGTGCAATTCCTCAGAAAATTCACATGTGTGAGCATAAAAAACTTCAAATTTCACTCTTTTGACTTTCTTCTGTCTCTGACCTTTGTTGAAATTCTCATTCTTCTTGCACATAAATCGAAGTGTGTGTGTGAGTGATCAAATAGGTTGAATTGCCTTCTATTTATACATGTCCAGGAGGTTGAATAACTACCTTTCTGGGCCGACTTGTCCAAGGAGGGCCAACTTGGTCTTGTGGAGGACAAATTGACTCATTTGACTCAAATAAAAATAATTTTCTTTTTCTTCCAAACTTTGACTCAATTACATTTATTTGACTCAAGATAATTCTTTTTTGACTCTATAAACCCTATAATCATGAAGCATAGAATTCAAAATCAAAATCGGTGACTGGATCGGTCCAACTATCAAACTGGGTTTCAAACCAGAACTGGTCAAACTGGGACTGGTCAGATCTCAATGAACCGGTCTTTAAAAAATGCATGAAATAATTATTTTTTAATGAAAAGAACTATCTTTAAGATTTCGAACCATGATTCGAAACCAATAGAGACAAAATATGCAAAGTTTGCTCATCTATATACCATGCAAAAGGTGAATATATCAAAATGGCATCGAGTGCATTACATATCAACAACAAAATACATAATCAATGAGGCTCTAAATGGCCTCTAGAGTTCAAAAACAGTGCTACAAGCCATGGGGCCACCGGCCTACTACAAGTCTACATATCAGTGATCAACATGATCACTCCTCATCATGTTTAAACTCATCACCACTAGTAGACATGGGATCATCAACATAAGCTACATAAATAATCTGGCTCAGAGTTTGAGGACTCTGAAAACTCCTCTGCAACCTCAGTGGTAGTGGTAGTAGTAGCAACAAAACTAGACATCAAAACTACAAGTCACTGGTCAACATGATCACTCATGAAACTCATTATTGATTCAACGCTACTAGAAATGGGATCATCGACAAGAGATACATAAACATCATTTAGCTCAAAGTCTTCAAACTTGGATTGCTCAACCTTATAATATGATAGAAATTGAAAATGTTTAACATGCCTAACCAACGATATTGGTTTGAGGGAAGGGTTCATCTCTTCAACCTTATGATATGGTAGAAGAAGCTTAGCATGCATAACTAGTTATTTTTCTTTGAGTGAAAGGTACATTTTTGTTAAGGCCATGGTAGAGGAGTTCATCGTGATCAATCCTCATCATGTTCAAACTCATCACCACTAGTAGACATGGGATCATCAACATAAGCTACATAAATAATCTGGCTTAGAGTTTGAGGACTCCTAAAACTCCTTTGCAACCTCAGTAGTAGTGGTAATAGTAGCAACAAAACTAGACATCAAAACTACAAATCACTGATCAACATGATCACTCATGAAACTCGTCATTGATTCAACGCCACTAGAAATGGGATCTTCAACAAGAGATACATAAACATCATCTAGCTCAAAGTCTTCAAACTTGGATTGCTCAACCTTATAATATGATAGAAATTGAAAAGGTTTAATATGCCTAACCAGTGATATTGGTTTGAGGGAAGGGTTCATCTCCTCAACCTTATAATGTGGTAGAAAAAGCTTTGCATGCCTAACCAATTATTTTTCTTTGAGTGAAAGGTACATTTTTGTTAAGGCCATGGTAGAGGAGTTCAACAATCAATACCACCAACATCAACAAAGTTCAACAATCAATGCCACCAATATCAAAGGTTCTTAAAGGGCTTCATGCTCTTAATCAAATGCCAATCTAATACCCTTACTCGTGATAGAATCAAATGGAAACATTGCAAAACCCCAAAACATGAAATCCCGAAAACCATTAAGTCTGCTAGATTTTGAGTGAATCTAAAATTCTAGTTTCTCCATATGACATCCAATGAGGTCGAAACCACTCTTAAACGTTCGGAGTCATTTCATGGTAATGATAAAAATTGAAGTAAAAGGATGAAAAATGAAAGATAAAGGAAATGTCGCTTTTACTTTAAGAATTTAACATTAACATTGATTGTCAGCGTTGCTAGGGTTGAGATGTGTGAGGAAAATGAGAGGGGAGACATGCTTTTCTTGGAGGGTTTGTTTTTGGATAGAAATAGGCCCAAGTTTCCCTCAAAACCGCTTCAAAACCCACAAAACCACTTTTTATCAGATCTGTGACTGGCCTAGTAGTGAACCAATCTGTTTATGACATAATCGATTGGTTTATGGGAAAACCAACTAGTTCTGTCATAAACTGGCCGGTTTATGCCTAGTTTGACCATAAAAATGGTGAGGAGGGTGGTCTAATTGGGTTTTTCTACCGGTTCGATGGAGTTTGGTAATGAACCAATTGGTTTGACTAGTTTCCGGTTTGAACTGACCGATTTTGAGTACTATGGCATGAAGAACATGCTTTGACTAAAAAATAATGATAATAATAATAAAAACCTTTTCTTCTTTTTGCTTTTACATGAAATACATTTTGATACAAGTAGAATGGTAATTATGAAGACCGAATCTAGTTACTTTCCAACACTCTCTTTTAACTAGGGAGGTGTTCATACTCACTCAATAGGATACTAGGATACTCTCAAATTGAAATATTCTCATAAGAAGGGATTCATATTGATAAGCATCATCATAACATCATAACCAACATTGTCAAACATAGCAAGGCCTTGACTAACAAGATCTATCTCTCCACTAGATCAGAGCACAACGCTGGGAGGCATACGTTTAGACACCACCATTGCCTCGCAAGGCACATACCCCATCCGAATGTTCACTAGGTATGTCCTTAAAGGACTATTCTTATCTTGGATATCACCCATCCTCAAAGAATATCGGTCCTCAGGACTATCTTATCTTAGATACCCTATCCTCAAAGAGTATCGGTCTTCAAGACTACTCCTATCTTGGATACCTTTCTTTAAAATGTATCGGTCCCAAAGGCTTATCCAATCCACCATTCCCCTTACCAGTGCCTTCACCAGGCTTACAACTGTTAGACTTGTCCATAGTGCATGATGTCCATCCTCACTCCCTCTCGACCAAGGAGAAAATCTTCGCTCCCTCTCAAACATGGAGGCATAATCACAAGCCTAAGCTTGTCTCAAAAGTACTCATCAAAGCATCGACTACATGTTCTTCTGTGGAGATTTGTTGTAGCTTCTTGGCTCCTATTTGCATCACACCACAATAAGCTTCGCCCTTCTTGATTCTTTGTCAATCCTCACATAGCTTCAACATGTCATCAAGTAGTTCATCATACATCCTATGGAGCCAAACTTCTTTATAGTTGATTGCACAAGTCTTCACATCTTCTTTCTTCGTAACACAATTCTGCTTTCACGTTTTTCCAAGAAATTATATCGGCTTCCAGTCGTCAGTGGTATGTCTATCAACAACAATACTGTCAATGCTGGATCTAACCAGTCAATTATCGATACAACTATATGAAAACTCTTCTACTTCTTTCCAAAGGGTCTTGTCATTGATCTATCATCTTCTCTTTTGGTCATAAACTAACCTGGATTTTTTGACAAACTTTAAGTAGTATTATATCTATTCACTCTAACAACCTCTTTTTAGCTGAGACAGGTAAACTTCTTCCCTTTTAAATCTTGCTTTCATGCTACCATCTAATTGACTTCTTTTAATGCATACTTTCTTCCTGCTTTCGTGCTTTGCCATGTTCTACCAAATCTTCCATTTGTTAGTCAATCTTTGATAATTCTTCTTTTGTCTTGCAATCTTTGTTAGAAGACTATGAAAGAACAAAAGGACAAAGTACACAAACAATAGCAATAATAGTAATCAAGGAGATGTAGAACACTTATCTTTTCACGAAGGTTAGCTCCCTCTTAATCTGTGACCTATTCACCAACCTTGTTCTCACAATGTCTTTATCATCAAGGGTTAAATTCTACCTCTTACAACAGAAACGATTAGCTAGGGTTTTTGAACCAAGGGTTCTTTTAGTCCAAACTATGATAGGGTTTACAAACCCTGGATGTCAAAGTTTTCAAGTCCTGCCACTTAAAAATTGCAAAGTTCTACAGCCACACTAGAGAGTTAGTTGCAAAACCCTAGATTCTTCAAGGTCTTCGAGAATTGCAAATTCTACTAGCATGATTAGCTACAAAACACTAGTGAAATTATTGGCATGCCTTTTATCCATTTCATTTCAAGACTTAGTCTTTATTTGGTGTGCTAATATATCTACACGAACCCTTTCTATGATGTATTGCTAACTTTCAAGAGATCTTTATTACTTTATACATACCTCTCTTAACTTTACTTGTCAACAAAGATCTGATCCTTTTTACAACGGAGACTATCATCTTCTTTCAACAGAGGTGCTTCAAGTCTTCGGTCATTCAACTAGAATACAAACCATATAAATTTCTTTGAGTTGCTTGTAGTGTTCTCCGTCTTCCAGGCTTCAATAAATAGGACGAATTCAAGGTATTATTCATTCTTGTATTATGTATCAGTATAAGAGTCTTGGTAGCGAGGCTACTTCATGTACAAATGCTTCATGAGACTCAGATATCTTGATACGGTCCTTGCTACTATATCACATTTCTTCCATAAAACTCTCGATCTTCAAACTAGGATACGAACCAAGGAGATGAATTCTGGAAGGTTTTGATCTTCAAGAGAGTTGTCTTATGTATCTTTTTGGACACAAGGTGTACTTCTATCCTCTAGATACCTTGTCCACTGTGGTAGTAATGGTCTTATAATAAACTGAGGTATGTTGCCGTGAATGTCACATGATGATGTTGCTTTGTATATCTTCAGCATTTGTACATTTACATGCCTTAGAGATGATCCATATGGCTTTGGTTCCTTTCATAGTTCCCAAAACTACAACACACTTTTGTCCTTCGTCCTTTAGGTATATGAACGTAGTGCCACAAAACCTTTTTGTATTTATCACATTCTTCCAAACTAACTTTAATCCTTTTGTTATCTTCAGAAACATATTATTATGGTCATTTTTGGACTTGTTCATACTCTACAATGAGGGAGCTCAGGCTGGCCTTTGAATTCAAACAATAATAGATGTCATCTATGATAATTTTAGTTACTTAGATATCACGAATACATTCGGTCTTTTGATCCAAACAGAAGGACATAGTCATGCTCGAATTGCCACATAAAAATTCAGATCCTTACGAGTATTTCGCATGTGACTGATGTCATATGATAGAAAGATTATGTCATAGGAGGTTTGGATGCGATCACGGGTTTAGATCCATGTTTTTGTTCTTATAAACACTACACTGTTCTTTGGTATATGGAGAATGAGATGGACTTTTTTAACCTCATCATTTGTCCCAAAACATGTCTACTTCATCTTCAGGAAATTCATATGCCTTTGATGCTTTGAAATTTAGGGATTACGGTAACTCAAACCTATTCACAGTTGCTTGGATTTGCAATAAGTTTGGATGCCTTCTAATGATCTCAAATGAGTGAGCTTGAGTGCCATAAAAAGTACTGTCACAATGACTTAAGTGCTTCTGAAATTTGCATTATCATAAGAGAAGATGCTTTTGAAGTTCACATCAGTTCATTGAGTTGTCACAAAAAATCTTACCACTTGAACTTGTACTTTAGATAGATATAGCATGTCACAAAAACTTGTATTACAAAGTGCTAGGTCTCCATAGAGATAGGATATACCACAAGAATTTTGTATTAGTGTTTGCCTCTGTTTTAGGGTTACCTCACTTAATAATTTTAAGTGTTCTTCTCTCTAGTCCTTAAGTACCAACGCAATATAGTGAATATATTTCTATCCTTATATATATTGATGAACTTATCTTCAAACAAGGAATTGATGAGGATAGAAATTCAGAATCTCATATTACAAATATAATCTTTAGACTTGATTTGCAGGCTTTTGATCTTTTTGAAGTAGCCTTAACATAGTCATGCAACTTCGATGAGTAATCTGCAATAGTTTTAATTTCAAGGATGAGTGAGTGAGAGCTATCTTTCAACGATCTCTAGAGATGATTACTGCTATGAAAATAGGATGATCTTCAAGCTTTCCTACCTTTCGATAGAGAGAAGGATAATTGTTTTCAAACAATATGCCAACAAGTTATGATCTTCAAGCTGCTTCCTTAAACCTTAGCTCTAATACCATCTTGAGAAATCAGGATGCATGTAGATTAGGTTAGATTTCTCTTACTTGATAATTACTTGTGAATGTTGTTGACTTCTTATTAAATTTTATGTTCTCTTCTTCATCAAGCAATTACTAAAAACACAAAACATGAAGATCACAAGAGACAAAGAACACAAAGATATAGGCTCCAAGCCAGGGCAAAAATCCCACAAGGGAGAAACTCAAGAAAATCCACTTCTTTTATAATCATATCAAAGTGAGATATCCAAGACCAAAGACCAAGACCAATACTTCCACAAAGACCTAAGTCAACCTTCCTTCAATCCTTCTTCCAACAAGTCAAAGTCAATAAAGTCAACACTGGTCAAACATCTGAAATCTAGTCACCTCTTGAAATCTCGGCCCTGTAATTTCAACCCTCCTAAAATTTCGAGCCTACAATTCCTCCGGAAAATTTACACATGTGGGCAGATTTAGGGCAGAAAGAACTCCAAATTTCTCTCTTTTGACTTTCTGCTCTCTCCTTTGACTTTTGCTGATTTTTTTTTTCTTGCACAAATATCGAAGTGTATGTGAGAGTGATCAAATGAGGTTGAATTTCCTTCTATTTATACATGTTCAGGAGGTCGAATAACTGCGTTTCTGGGCTGTCTTGTCCAAGGAGGGCAGACTTGGTCTTATTGAGGACAAATTGACTCTTTTGACTCAAATAAAAATAATTATCTTTTCCTTACAAGAAGTCCAAATGGGACTTTGACCCAATTACATTTCTTTGACTCGAGATAATTTTTCTTTTGACTCAGTAAACCCTATAAGCATGAAGAACATGCTTTGACTAAAAAATAATGGTAATAATAAAAGTTTCTTTTTCTTCTTTTTGCTTTTACATGAAATACATTTTGATACAAGTACAATGGTAATTATGAAGACTGGGCCTAGCTACATTTCCAACAGACGGGAGGGTTGGTAGGTGTCCATCATTAACATTACCCTTCTTGTATTGACTAGGTACTCTTTCATTTCCTTATTGAGTTGTTTATTGCTTTTCTTACCCTTTCTATTATCTTCCTTTGTAGGTTTGGTTTGCTCTTTGTTTAGATTACTTTCAATCCCAAAAGGAGGAGGAGGAGGAAAAGCAAGATTACCTTGGGCTTGTTGGTGAAGTATTACTTGAGACTTTATATAGGCTTTTGTAATGATTTGCACTTCCTCTTCAGGAATCTCTACTGGATCTTTAGTCTTCCTTTCTAGTGCTAGTGCTTGTAAATCCATTTCCTCGATTTCCTTTGCTTCTAAGTGGTTTTGCTTGTCCTCACTCATTTCTCTAAATTCAGTTAGATTTTCTTGCTCCATTTTTTTTTTTTTTTTGTTGTTGTTGTTGTTTTCTGGATTACTTTCAGAACAACTGACTTTCTCTTTTTCTAGGGATGGATTTCTGTTCATTCATGGTCTTTTTTCACCACTCTCTGCTTGGTGTTACTCCAATTTTTGAAGGAAAGTATATCTATTACCTTCTTTGTTTCCCCGATTCGACAAGTCCCTTGTCCCTTTTCTGGCAGTCTTTCTCTTATTTGTAATTCTAACAAATCCTTCTTGATCTGTTTCTTGCATTGCTTGCATAGGTTGCTAGGTCAAATTCAATGAACGTTCTCTAAAGTGAAGACCATACCCATGCCATTTCCTATAGCGAAAGGGGATATGTTCATAATCTAGGGGTTTTCCCCATATGTTATCATAATAGTTGATTTGAATGCTAGTTGGGAGTGGCTTCATTAGATCCATGTATATAAAAATGTAGGGATATGAGGTGTAATGAACTTTCCTTTTGGTTTTCAAAAGCATAACAAAAGACCCTACAACATTTCCTAGAACCTCTAGAATATCCTTTTCCCAAAATTCTTGAAGAAGAGAATAAAGCCATATCTAGATAAGTGTGGAGTTAAAATCTTCTCTATCGAGATTGAATCTTTCTACATAGGGTGTCATATAAAGACCAATAGAGTTTAGGAAATATGGTCCTTGAAAAATTCTGTTTGTCTTCCACATTATTAAAAATGGCTATAAAAAACCCCTAAGAGCCTAACATCATGTCTATATCACCTTTCAAAGGTCAATTTTTGTGGATTCAACTAATGAGAATTCTTTTTGAGGGCTAGACCCCCACAAGTTTGCAGATTAGTGCATGATCTTTCATATACTGAATTTTCTCCGCTATTTTGTTCGAAATTATTTCAAACAAAGGGTTTTCTGTTTGTTTGTGGAAGGTAGGCTTCCGAGTTCTTTACCTCATTTGGAAGTGATCCTTTTGTAACAACCAATATTTGTCCTATCTCACCAGGATTAGAACTTTGCAATGAAGAATATATATTCTTTCTTGAACTGGGAATATTGGGTCTACGTGAAGCTTGATTATTTGCATGCTTTGCTACGATGTTACTGAAGGAGATGCCTCCTCCTCTCCCCTATGGGGGAATCATTGTGTGCTTAGAGACCCTAAAAGCCCTAGTGAGAATGGTTAGAGCTCTCTCTAACCATTCGCTTTGTCCTCTTATTTTATTTTTTATTGTGTTTTTAAATCAAACAGCGTTGTTGAAATCAACAATGGGATGACTCGTGATGATGAGATACATTTAGTATATTTTATGTTGATATTTTGAGGCTAAGGACTCAGGTTTCATGACATGATTCACTATCGATGTGTGATATTCATATACATCTTATATATTAGTTTTTTCATATTTAAGTAGTGATGCATTTATTTGATGTTGTAGATACTAGATGCTAAAACATTAAAAAATCAATTTTTTGTATTTTTTTCTTTCTTTCTTTTAATTTTGTCAATATTTGCCGATTTTTATTGATATTTCCCAATTCTTATGATTTTTTTTACTTTTTATTTTTATTTTTATTTTTTGAGAACCCTTACCAATTTTACTACAATGAAATTAGATACATAAACTCATGATTTTCTCTGCCCCTTTAATAAGAAAAGGTAATGGCTTTTCCTTTAGAGGTAGTAGGCCCCGGGGTTGACGTTGGATTCTGATGTCCTCCTTTGCTCTCCAAACCCTTCTCACCGTGTGCAAAATAAGAGAAAAAAGTAAAAAAATTCACTCAAATCCAATGTTATCAGAAATGAGCCATTCATTGCATTAGTAGAGCCCAAAAATGTGAATTGGATTAGAACCGTAAAAAACCTAACCAAAAAATCGGTCAACCAAAAAATATATAAATATACAAAATTTGGAAAAAAACATATATATTCATGTGCATCCATATGGCATCCATATGAATCCAAACCATATACAAATATGCAAAGTTTCTCGTATATATAACAAGGGTGCATATAACCAAAATAGCCCTGAGTGCAATCCATCTTCGAACCAAAATACATCAATAAAGAGGCTCTAGATGGCCTCTAGTGTATTGTTCCCTATTGACTAATTGCCCACGGGAGGACAAAAATAACCTATCCAACCTCGTAGGCTATAGTCATTTATAAAAGGGGAAACCCATTATCCAATGTTTTGAGGCAACATTGGGTAAATTTTGGGGTAGCTAGGCCAAATATCCCAAATTGGGGCCACACTTGTAACTCCTCACATTAATTTAAGGATAGAAACCCCCACAAGGAAATCTATAAATAAGAGAGTTAGACTCACTTTCTCATAATGGAATTGGATTGAATTATCTTTGTTTTCTTGAGCTGAGGTTTTGATGGTTTTAAGGCCCCTTTTTCTCTTGATTAGTTTTGGTGGAGGTGATACCACCCTAGCTAGTCCCCTCTTTTCTTTGTTCTATTACAACATAATTTCTGGAGCAACTCGGGTTTGTCCTAGCTAGCAGAAAAGCAAATTTCTCTATGGTTATTTGTTTGGTCAACACGTTTCATTTAAATTTAACGAAGGCCTTTTGGTCGCTAGAAGTTTGATCAAGGAGAGTTTGAGTTGCAGTAAGCCTCCCTGAGGCACCAAAGTTTGGTTCTAAGTCAACGAGAAAGCTTCTTGGGCAGCAAAGATCCCTACAAGGCTTGTTTTATCAGTGCGAGGGTTGAAAGTACTAAGTGCGGTAGTGGATTAGTAACTCAGTCCTTCTAAGGCTATAACTATCCATAGGAAGCCAATTCGAAATCCCCCTTGTAACTTAAGGCAAATTTAAGGCCTAGGGTTACTTGCGGTTAGGCTACATTAGGACCTTGTTGTGACAATGAATTAATTACAGATGTAATATTTGAGTTTGTTGAATAATAAAGCTCGAATCCCTTGAAGCTATAAGCTCGAATACCTGTTGTAGTAAGCTCAGAACGACACAGTAGACAATGAGTTAATTAGTATAGTAACAATAGTATTAGCTTGAGTTATAGTGGAATGCTGGTTTACTCAATTATTGACATTGCAAGTCAGAACTATACTGGTAGATTATTGTTTGGATAAACCTAGTGTTCATTGGGTGGTCAACCCTAATTTATTGTGGTTTGTGAAGAATCATATTGCTATTGAAATCCTTTATATTATTTGTGCATACCTACTGTTATATGAATGGATGAATGTGTATTGCTGTTACATAATCCTTTCTAATTTGTTGAAAATTCTAGTCAAAATATAACCCTAAGGGCAAAAATCCCCTTGGGCCATTACATCTAGAATAAAAAAGAATCATGCTACATTGAATACTTACAAGTTACATATCATCAAAATCATTGCCTATATTGGGATCCTCAACATCAATATCACCCTCTAAGCATTAAAATAAGATAGTAAAAGCTTAACATGTCAAATCAATATTTTATGTGAGTGACGGGTAAATTTTTACTAAGGTCATTTCGAGGAGTTCAACAATCAATGCTAGCAACATGAAGGTCCAAAGAGGGTTTGGTTGTCTTGATCAAATGCTAGTTCCATACACTCGTACATGACTGATTCCAATGGAAACATTGCAATCCCCCCAATCCTAAAATCTTGAAAATTGTAAAGTCTACTGGATTTTGAGTGGGATACAATATTCTAGTTTCTCCTTATGAAATCCAATGAGGTTGGAACCATTCTCAAACATGCTGAAACAATTATTGGTACTGTTAAAAATTTAGGTAAAAGGTCCTCTTGCTTTAAGAATTTAACATTACCATTGATTACATAGCATTAGTAGTGCCCTTTGGTTGAATATTAGGCTACCCTAGTCATACATTATTGTTTTTCTTTAAAATTGTTATGTTCCAAGGGTTCAGTTAAATCGCCCCCCTATCTATGGCCTGATGTTGTTTTCCATCAACTTGTTGTTGTTGTTGTTGTTTTTTTTATTCTTATTTGCTCATGGAAAAATCGTTGATTTTTTCAGTTGAAAAAATTGGCCAACCCAACAAATCATGATTTATCGATTGTTTCTGGATAAAATTGCGATGTTTGCAACATTGAAATAAAATTGTTTTCTCAAGTATTAACGAGCTTGAAACATGATTGATAATATTCGACAATTACAACCTACACTTTTCTTATAGTGTTGGACAACCTTTGTACTTTCACAATAGTCTTGATGATGTGATCCATATCATCACCTATTGGTTTCGGGCCAATATTTGCCTTGGCCATTGACTAGTTAATGCTTTTTTCACCTCATTTCAATTTTGTGGCTTACTTCTAACTACCTTGGCCAACTTTGTCTAGTTCTTGCAATCCAAACTCTATTTGTTTGTCTTCTTTAATCTAACCTTTGTTAGTCAATGGGTAAAACTAGTGTTAACATGATTGATTGGTCTAGATTGGTGCAAACCCTTTCATGCTCGATATAGTCGCTGAATTGCATTGCACCAGGAGGCCAATTCAAGACCCTCTAGTCCTCAAACTAGTCGTTAAATTGCATTGGGAAGCCAGTTCGAATGCTTGAACTACTTGGTTCAAAGTTCTAGATGTGCATTGGTTTGTGGGGCCAACCACTAATTTGAGGGGGCAAATGATAAGATAAGGAGGAAAAAGCCCTCCCCTCGAACCCTAAAATAAAGTTATATAATCATTGGCTACAAAATTTTCCTTACACATCTCTCTTAAAGCATTCATGAGCATTTTCAAATTGTGGAGTTGATTCCCTTGGAGGATCAAGGTAGAGGTGAAAGGAGGATGCATTCTCTCATTGAACATCTGTGGGCATTTGGAGATTGTGAAGCTAATGACCTTTTTTGCAGATTAGTGCATGATCTTTCATATATTGAATTTTCTCCCCTATTTTGTTCGAAATTATTTCAAACAAAGGGTTTTTTGTTTGTGGATGGTAGGCTTCCGATTTCTTTACCTCATTTGGAAGTGATCCATTTGCAACAATCGATATTTGTCCTACCTCACCAACATTAGAACTTTCCAATGAAGAATATATATTCTTTCTTGAACTGGGAATATTGGGTCTACGTGAAGCTTGATTATTTGCATGCTTTGCTGCAATGTTACTGAAGGAGATGCCTCCTCCCCCCCCCTATGGGGGAACCATTGTGTGCTTAGAGACCCTAGAAAATTTGAAACCCTAGTGAGAATCCTTAGAGCTCTCTTGAACCATTCGCTTTGTCCTCTTATTTTATTTTTTATTGTTTTTTTAAAATAAAACAACGTGGTCAAAATCAACATTGGGATGACTCGTGATGATGAGATACATTTAGTATATTTTATGTTGATATTTTGAGGCTAAGGACTCGGGATTCATGACATGATACAACTTGAGTGGGCCTAATGGTTAAGAGCATGTGTTTCCTCCTAAGAGGTCACAGGTTCAAAACCAGAGGGGGGTAGAGTATGTATGCCTTCATAGACTTAGCAGTCAAATCGGTGCGCGGAGGTGGGTCCCTTGTCCCACAAACAAGGGGGTCTCATACACCAATTTGGTGTCTGGCTTGGCTGTGACCTTAAAAATGGATATTATTATTATATTAGTTTTTTCATATTTAAGTAGTGATGCATTTATTTGATGTTGTAGATACTAGATGCTAAAACATTAAAAAAAATCAATGTTTTTGTATTTTTTCTTTCTTTCTTTTAATTTTGTCAATATTTGCCGATTTTTATTGATGTTTCACAATTCTTATGATTTTTTTTCTTTGTTTTGAGAACCCTTATCAATTTTACTACAATGAAATTAGATACATAAACTCATGATTTTCTCTGCCCCTTTAGTAGGAAAAGGTTATGGCTTTTCCTTTAGAGGTAGTAGGCCCCGAGGTTGGCGTTGGATTTTGATGTCCTTTGCTCTCCAAACCCTTCTCACCGTGTGCAAAATAAGAGAAAAAAGTAAAAAAAATTCACTCAAATCCAGTGTTATCAGAAATGAGCCATTCATTGAATTAGTAGAGCCCAAAAATGTGAATTGGATTGGAACCGTAAAAAAACCTGACCAAAAAATCGGTCAACCAAAAAATATATAAATATACAAAATTTGGAAAAAAACCTATATAGTCATGTGCATCCATATGGCATCCATATGAAGCCAAACCATATACAAATATGCAAAGTTTCTCGTATATATAACAAGGCGCATATAACAAAAATAGCCCTAAGTGCAATCCATCTTCGAACCAAAATACATCAACAAAGAGGCTCTAGATGGCCTCTAGTGTATTGTTCCCTATTGATTAATTGCGCACGGGAGGACTAAATAACCTATCCAACCTCGTAGGCTATAGTCATTGAGAAAGGGGGAAACCCATTATCCAATGTTTTGAGGCAACATTGGGTAAATTTTGGGGTAGCTGGGGCAAAAATCCCAAATTGGGGCCACACTTGTAACACTTCACATTAATTTAAGGATAAGAACCCCCATAAGGAAATCTATAAATAAGAGAGTTAGAATCACTTTCTCATCAGGGAATTGGATTGAATTATCTTTGTTTTCTTGAGCTGAGGTTCTGATGGTTTTAATGCCCCTTTTTCTCTTGATTAGTTTTGGTGGAGGTGATACCACCCTAGCTAGTCCCCTCTTTTCTTTGTTCTACTACGACATAATTTCTGAAGCAACTCGGGTTTGTCCTAGCTAGCAGAAAAGCAAATTTCTCTGTGGTGATTTGTTTGGTCAACACGTTTCATTTAAATTCAACGAAGGCCTTTTGGTCGCTAGAAGTTTGATTAAGGAGAGTTTGAGTTGCAGTAAGCCTCCCTAAGGCACCAAAGTCTGGTTCTAAGTCAACGAGAAAGCTTCTTGGGCAGCAAAGATCCCTACACGACTTGTTTTATCAGTGCGGGGGTTGAAAGTACTAAGTGCAGTAGTTGCTTAGTAACTCAGTCCTTCTATGGTTGTGACTATCCATAGGAAGCCAATTCGAATCCCCCTTGTAACTTAAGGCAAATTTAAGGCCTAGGGTTACTTGCGGTTAGGCTACGTTAGGACATTGTTGTGACAATGAATTAATTACAGATGTAATATTTGAGTTTGTTGAATAATAAAGCTCGAAACCCTTGAAGCTATAAGCTCGACTACCTGTTGTAGTAAGCTCAGAACAACACAATAGACAATGAGTTAATTAGTATAGTAACAATAGTATTAGATAGTATTAGCTTGAGTTATAGTGGAACGTTGGTTTACTCAATTATTGACATTGCAAGTCAGAACTACACTGGTAGATTATTGTTTGGATAAACCTAGTGTTCATTGGGTGGTCAACCCTAATTTATTGTGGTTTGTGAAGAATCATATTGCTATTGAAATCCTTTATATTATTTGTGCATACCTACTGTTATATGAATGGATGAATGTGTATTGCTGTTACATAATCCTTTCTAATTTGTTGAAAATTCTAGTCAAACTATAACCCTAAGGGCAAAATTCCCCTTGGGCCAATACATCTAGAATAAAAAAGAATCATGCAATATCGAATACCTACATATCATCAAAATCATTGCCTGTATTGGGATCCTCAACATCAATATCACCCTCTAAGCATTAAAATAAGATAGTAAAAGCTTAACATGTCAAATCAAGATTTTATGTGAGTGACGGATAAAATTTTACTAAGGTCATTTCGAGGAGTTCAACAATCAATGTTAGCAACATGAAGGTCCATAGAGGGTTTGGTTGTCTTGATCAAATGCTAGTTCCATACCCTCGTACATGACTGATTCCAATGGAAACATTGCAATCCCCCAATCCTAAAATCTTGAAAATTGTAAAGTCTATTGGATTTTGAGTGGGATATAATATTCTAGTTTCTCCTTATGAAATCCAATGAGGTTGGAACCATTCTCAAACTTCCTGAAACAATTATTGGTACTGTTAAAAATTTAGGTAAAAGGTCCTCTCGCTTTAAGAATTTGACATTACCATTGATTACATAGCATTAGTAGTGCCCTTTGGTTGAATATTAGGCTACCCTAGTCATGCATTATTGTTTTTCTTTAAAATTATTATGTTCCAAGGGTTTAGTTCAATCTCGTTCTTATAACACTGCTTAAATCTCCCCCCTATCTGTGGTATGATGATGTTTTCCATCAACTTCTTCTTGTTGTTTTTTTTAGTTCTTATTCGCTCATGGAAAAATCGTTGATTTTTTTAGTTGATAAAATCGGCCAACCCAAGAAATCATGATTTATCGATTGTTTCTTGATAAAATCGTGATGTTTGCAACACCGAAATAGAATTGTTTTCTCAAGTATTAACGAGCTTGAAACATGATTGATAATATTCGACAACTACAACCTACACTTTTCTTATAGTGTTGGACAACATTTGTACTTCCACAATAGTCTTGATGATGTGATCCATATCATCACCTATTGGTTTCGGGCCAATATTTGCCTTGGCCATTGACTAGTTAATGCCTTTTTCGCCTCATTTCAATTTTGTGGCTTACTTCTAACTACCTTGGCCAACTTTGTCTAGTTCTTGCAATCCAAACTCTGTTTGTTTGTCTTCTTTAAGCTTACCTTTGTTAGTCAATGGGTAAAAGTAGTGTTAACATGATTGTTTGGTCTAGATTGGTGCAAACCCTTTCATGCTCGATATAGTGGCTGAATTGCATTGCACCAGGAGGCCAATTCAAGACCCTCTAGTCCTCAAACTAGTGGCTGAATTGCACTAGGAAGCCGGTTCGAATGTTTGAACTACTTGGTTCAAAGTTCTAGATGTGAATTGGTTTGTGGGGCCAACCATTAATTTGAGGGGGCAAATGATAAGATAAGGAGGAAAAAGCCCTCCCCTCGAACCCTAAAATAAAGTTATATAATCATTGGCTACTCAATTTCCCTTACACATCTCTCTTAAAGCATTCGTGAGCATTTTCAAATTGTGGAGTTGATACCCTTGGAGGATCTAACTAACACAGAGGTGAAAGGAGGATGCATTCTCTCATTGAACATTTGTGGGCATTTGGAGATTGTGAAGTTAATGTCCTTTGTTTGCAGATTAGTGCATGATCTTTCGTATATTGAATTTTCTCCCCTATTTTGTTCGAAATTATTTCAAACAAAGTTTTATGTTTGTTTGTGGAAGGTAGGCTTCCGATTTCTTTACCTCACTTGGAAGTGATCCATTTGCAACAACCGATATTTGTCCTACCTCACCAGGATTAGAACTTTGCAATGAAGAATATATATTCTTTCTTGAACTGGGAATATTGGGTCTACGCGAAGCTTGATTATTTCATGCTCTGCTACGATGTTACTGAAGGAGATGCCTCCTCCTCCCCCCTATGGGGGAACCATTGTGTGCTTAGAGACCCTAAAAATTTGAAACCCTAGTGAGAATCCTTAGAGCTCTCTCTAACCATTCACTTTGTCCTCTTATTTTATTTTTTATTGTGTTTTTAAATCAAACAGCGTTGTCGAAATCAACATTGGGATGACTCGTGATGATGAGATACATTTAGTATAATTTAAGTTGATATTTTGAGGCTAAGGACTCAGGATTCATGACATGATTCACTATCGATGTGTGATATTCGTATACATCTTATATATCAGTTTTTTCATATTTATGTAATGATGCATTTATTTGATGTTGTAGATACTAGATGCTAAAAAATTAAAAAAAATCAATGTTTTTGTATTTTTTTCTTTCTTTCTTTTAATTTTGTCAATATTTGCTGATTTTTATTGATATTTCCCAAATTTTTTATTTTTTATTTTTTATTTTTATTTATTTTTTTTTTTTTTTATTTTATTTATTTATTTTTTCTTTTTTTTCTTTTGGTTCGTTTTGAGAACCCTTACCAATTTTACTACAATGAAATTAGATACATAAACTCATGATTTTCTCTGCCCCTTTAATAGGAAAAGGTAATGGCTTTTCCTTGAGAGGTAGAAGGCCCCGGGGTTATCGTTGGATTATGATGTCTTCCTTTGCTCTCCAAACCCTTCTCACTGTGTGCAAAATAAGAGAAAAAAGTAAAAAAAAAATCACTCAATTCCAATGCTATAAGATTTGAGCCATTCATTGAATTATTAGAGCCCAAAAATGTGAATTGGATTGGAACCGTAAAAAACTTGACCAAAAAACCGGTGAACCAAAAAATATATAAATATACAAAATTTGGAAAAAAAATAATATTCATGTGCATCCATATGAATCCAAACCATATACAAATATGCAAAGTTTCTCGTATATATAACAAGGGTGCATATAACCAAAATAGCCTTGAGTGCAATCCATCTTCGAACCAAAATACATCAACAAAGAGGACAAAATAACCTATCCAACCTCGTAGGCTATAGTCATTGATAAAGGGGGAAACCCATTATCCAATGTTTTGAGGCAACATTGGGTAAATTTTGGGGTAGCTGGGGCAAAAATCCCAAATTGGGGCCACAATTGTAACCCCTCACATTAATTTAAGGATAAAAACCCCCACAAGGAAATCTATAAATAAGAGAGTTAGAATCACTTTCTCATCATGGAATTGGATTGAATTATCTTTGTTCTCTTGAGCTGAGGTTCTAATGGTTTTAAGACCCCTTTTTCTCTTGATTAGTTTTGGTGGAGTTGATACCACCCTAGCTAGTCCCCTCTTTTCTTTGTTGTATTACAATATAGTTTATGGAGCAACTCGGGTTCGTCCTAGCTAGCAGAAAAGCAAATTTCTCTGTGGTTATTTGTTTGGTCAGCACGTTTCATTTAAATTCAACGAAGGATTTTTGGTTGCTAGAAGTTTGATTAAGGAGAGTTTGAGTTGCAGTAAGCCTCCCTGAGGCACCAAAGTTTGGTTCTAAGTCAACGAGAAAGCTTCTTGGGCAGCAAAGATCCCTACAAGGCTTGTTTTATCAGTGCGAGGGTTGAAAGTACTAAGTGCAGTAGTGGCTTAGTAACTCTGTCCTTCTAAGGCTATGATTATCCATAGGAAGCCAATTCGAACCCCCCTTGTAACTTAAGGCAAATTTAAGGCCTAGGGTTAATTGCGGTTAGGCTACATTAGGACGTTGTTGTGACAATGAATTAATTACAGATGTAATTTTTGAGTTTGTTGAATTATAAAGCTCGAACCCCTTGAAGCTATAAGCTCGACTACCTGTTGTAGTAAGCTCAGAACAACACAGTAGATAATGAGTTAATTAGTATAGTAACAATGGTATTATATAGTATTAGCTAGAGTTATAGTGGAATGTTGGTTTACTCAAGTATTGACATTGCAAGTTAGAACTATACTGGTAGATTATTGTTTGAATAAACCTAGTGTTCATTGGGTGGTCAACCCTAATTTATTGTGGTTTGTGAAGAATCATATTGCTATTGAAATCCTTTATATTATTTGTGCATACCTACTGTTATATGAATGGATGAATGTGTATTGCTGTTACATAATCCTTTCTAATTTGTTGAAAATTCTAGTCAAAATATAACCCTAAGGGCAAAAGTCCCCTTAGCCCATTACATCTAGAATAAAAAAGAATCATGCTACATCGAATACCTACATATCATCAAAATCATTGCCTGTATTGGGATCCTCAACATCAATGTCACCCTCTAAGCATTAAAATAAGATAGTAAAAGCTTAACATGTCAAATCAAGATTTTATGTGAGTGACGGGTAAATTTTTACTAAGGTCATTTCGAAGAGTTCAACAATCAATGTTAGCAACATGAAGGTCCATAGAGGGTTTGGTTGTCTTGATCAAATGCTAGTTCCATACCCTCGTACATGACTGGTTCCAATGGAAACATTGCAATCCCCCCCAATCCTAAAATCTTGAAAATTGTAAAGTCTACTGGATTTTGAGTGGGATATAATATTCTAGTTTCTCCTTATGAAATCCAATGAGGTTGGAACCATTCTCAAACATGCTGAAACAATTATTGGTACTATTAAAAATTTAGGTAAAAGGTCCTCTTGCTTTAAGAATTTAACATTACCATTGATTACATAGCGTTAGTTGTGCCCTTTGGTTGAACATTAGGCTACCCTAGTCATACATTATTGTTTTTCTTTAAAATTACTATGTTCCAAGGGTTCAGTTCAATTCCGTTCTTATAACGCTGCTTAAATCGGTCCCCTATCTGTGGCTTAATGATGTTTTCCATCAACTTCTTCTTGTTGTTGTTTTTTTTAATTCTTATTCGCTCATGGAAAATCGTTGATTTTTTCAGTTGAAAAATTCAGCCAACCCAAGAAATCATGTTTTATCGATTATTTCTTGATAAAATCGCGATGTTTGCAACACTGCAATAAAATTGTTTTTTCAAGTATTATCGAGCTTGAAACATGATTGATAATATTTGACAACTACAACCTACACTTTTCTTATAGTGTTGGACAACCTTTCTACTTCACAATAGTCTTGATGATGTGATCCATATCATCACCTATTGGTTTCGGGCCAATATTTGCCTTGGCCATTGACTAGTTAATGCTTTTTCGCCTCATTTCAATTTTGTGGCTTACTTCTAGCTACCTTGGCCAACTCTGTCTAGTTCTTGCAATCCAAACTCTATTTGTTTGTCTTCTTTAATCTAACCTTTGTTAGTCAATGGGTAAAACTAGTGTTAACATGATTGATTGGTCTAGATTGGTGCAAACCCTTTCATGCTCGATATAGTGGCTGAATTGCATTGCACCAGGAGGCCAATTCAAGACCCTCTAGTCCTCAAACTAGTGGCTGAATTGCACTGGGAAGCCAGTTCGAATGCTTGAACTACTTGGTTCAAAGTTCTAGATGTGAATTGGTTTGTGGGGCCAACCACTAATTTGGGGGGCAAATATAAGACAAGGAGGAAAAAGCGCTACCCTCGAACCTTAAAATAAAGTTATATAATCATTGGCTACTCAATTTCCCTTACACATCTCTCTCAAAGCATTCGTGAGCATTTTCAAATTGTGGAGTTGATTCCCTTGGAGGATCAAGGTAGAGGCAAAAGGAGGATGCATTCTCTCATTGAACATTTGTGCGCATTTGGAGATTGTGAAGCTAATGTCCTTTGAGGATCGAGGTGGAGGCTAAGGGAGGAGGTAGAGGATGAGGAGGCATAGGGTGCTATTGGAGTTAAGGAGCTCGATTTAGTGGGTGAATTTGATGATAGTAGTTATTTGTGATAGGCGTGAATTTGATGATATGTGGTTATTTATTGTAGGATATGTTACCCCTTGCGATGTTGGAAAATGTAACTAGGTTCGGTCTTTATAATTGTACTTGAAGTCATAATGTAATGAAAATAATTTTATTATTAATCTGAATTGACTTATTAAAGTATGGGTTTAATGCTTGGGTCATTTGTATAAGTCAAGCCTCTATTGTAGGCTTTAGGTTATTTGTCAAAGTCAAATTTTGAAGGCTCCTTCATCCATCAAAGTATCCTTCCCGTTGAAAGGATCCTCTACAAGTCGACTTTCATAAAGGGGATCTCATGTCGGTGTATATGAAGACACAACTGTTTGAAATGTCATGCCCGCTCATTTGTATGGTCGAACAACTATATATACAAGCACTGGATCTTCACATTTCATACGTAACACAAGTTTAGGTTTCAGAGAATCTCGTTTTTGGTAACCATAGGAAAGTTTGGATATACTTTTAGAGATATATATTTCAGGATCTCTACAATAGAAGGTTCGGATGTCTGAGAGTGTTCGATGCTGCTTCAGTTTGATGTTATTTCAAAAGGAAAGGACCATTGCTATCATAGAGATAAACTCACACTACAGGATTTGGTGTTGTCACAATGATCTTAACTCAGTGTTCTCACCACAGTGATATCATCTCAGTGCTCGGTGCTCGGATTGGTTGGATAGGTTGCAGAAGTATCACAATAATACATGAAGGAACTTGGATTGGATGCAAAGGTGATCTCATGTCGACGTATATGAAGACAACTGTTTGAAATGTGATACCCGCTCATTTGTATGGTCGAACCACTATATATTCGAGCACTAGATCTTCACATTTCATACATAACACAAGTTCAGATTTCAGAGAATCTCGTTTTCGGTAATCACAGAAAAGTTTGGATATACTTCAGAGCAATGTGGAAAAAGTCGAAGTCGGGATTAAATCGGCAAGGGTCCAAAAGTTGAAAAAGTCGTTAAAGTCGGGAGTTTTTCGAAAAAGTCGGCAAAATTAAAAAAAATACAAAAATATTCATTTTTTTAAAAAATCCCGATTTTTTCAATAAAATCCTGATTTTTTCAATAAAATCCCGATTTTTTCAAACAAAAAAAAATCATTAAAAAAATACCACGATTTTTTGGAAAAAGTCCCGATCTAATCCCGACTTTTTCGATTTAATCCCGACTTTTTCGACTGGGAAAAAATCGGGAAAAAGTCGGCCGATTTAATCGGCCAGCCAAAAAAATAAAAAAATCGGGATTTAATCCCGATTTTTTCCCGACTTTTTCCACACTGCTTCAGAGATATATATATTTCAGGGTCTCTACAATAGAAGGTTCCGATGTCTCAGAGTGTTCAGTGCTGCTTCAGTTTGATGTTATTTCAGAAGGAAAGGACCATTGCTATCATAGAGATAAACTCACATTACAGGATTTGGTGTTGTCAAAATGACCTTAACTCGGTGTTCGCACCACAGTGATATCATCTCAGTGCTTGGTGCTCGGATTGGTTGGATTGGTTGCAGAAGTATCACAATAATACATGAAGGAGCTTGGATTGGATGCAGAGGTGATCTCATGTTGGCTTATATGAAGACACAACTGTTTGAAATGTCACGCCTGCTCATTTGTATGGTCGAACCACTATATATACAAGCACTGGATCTTCGCATTTCATACATAACACAAGTTCAGATTTCAGAGAATTTCATTTTCGATAATCACATAAAGGTTTTGATATACTTTCAGAGATATATATATTTCAGGGTCTCTACGATAGAAGGTTCGGATGTCTCAGAGTGTTTGGTGCCGCTTCAGTTTGATGTTATTTCTGAAGGAAAGGACCATTGCTATCATAGAGATAAACTCACATTACATGATTTGGTGTTGTCACAATGACCTTAACTTGGTGTTCTCACCACAATGATATCATCTCAGTGCTCATTGCTCGGATTGGTTGGATTGGTTGCAGAAGTATCACATTAATACATGAAGGAGCTCGGATTGGATGCAGAGGTGATCTCTTCAAGGTCAAGTATGAAGAAGATTGACTGCTACAGGAGCAATGGAATTGAAGAAGGTTGACTTGATGGATGGAGGTAGTCTCGAGTCTGAGTTTAAGGGTATTGGTCGTCTCATCTTGAATCTAATGAAGGAAGAATTTGTGATTGGGTTTTCCCTCGAGGGTTTTGCCTTGGTAGTGTGCCTATATCTTGTGTTCTTCTATTTTGTTGCTTGGCGTTAGTCTTGATGATAAGAAAAGATAATTAAGAGATATAATACTAATAATGAAAAACATCACAAGCTAATGTCATTAAGACGAGAAATCATTTAACTACCAACTATATGGATTTTCCAACATGGTATCAGAGCTATTGTCAAGGTCAAAGGCAATTTTACATCTTTGAAGCTCTCTCAGTAAGAAGGTCAAAAGCATTTTTGTGAAGGGACTGTATTGGTATTTTAGTGAAGGCACAATTTTATAAAGTATTACTTCACTATATGGTTTCGATGCTACCACTGTGACAGGGTCTTGGTACAAGGACAAGAATAATAGAAGTAATATTTCGGTGCCACTACAGGAGTACAGATAGTGTAGAAGGATGTTCTCAGTGCAGTGACAGAAACTCGAATTATCTCTGAAATGAAATTCGGGTACCACACTAAGGTGATGCGAATTAAGTTTGTGTGCTACCACAGTTGTGGTGCCCCAACAGTAAAAACAATCATCAATAGATATCGGTATAACTACAGTGATACATATTTGATATCACAACAGTAAGAAAGTTTTCATCATAGGAAGAAGATCTCGGTACCTAACACTGTCTTGATGCAGTCTCTATCTCGGTGTAACCACAGTGATAAGGGTTTGGTGAGAAGGTTTTGCTGTCAACAATGTGAGAAAGTCTTGATGCATAACAATGATATTACAAGGATAAGGACACCACATCACATACTCATAAATTCGTAAAAGGCACTTCAAAGTTTAGGTGGCACTGCAAGGATAGCTAACCATAGTTTGGTGCTACTATAGATTTTGTATTACCACAATTCAGTACATCCACTGTAACCACAATTTCTGTGATATTACAAAGTGATTTAGTACTACCTCAGTATCATAGTTTGGGTGCTATTCCAGTACAACTACAGTGACCTCAGTTCAATGACTTTAGTTCGGTAGTATCACAGTGACATCAGTTCAGTGCTCTTAATAAGATATATCAAGGATCCAAATACAAGCACAAGGGACTAGCTTAAGGTAAATTGAGTAGGTATTGTCAAAATTGCTCATAAGGGGTCAAATCAGAGGTATGCAATTCACAAGGTACATATGTTCATAAACATTTAAATTACCATTATCTCTAGTTGTTAATATGATCCTTGTTTATAACTAGTACTCTTTAGATTAGAACCTTAATACTCATCTTTCTAAAGTTTACAAATAATCTAGGGTGTCAAATAAAAGGTCCTACTATTGATTGAAAGAATGAACAACTTATCATAGGATTCCATCCCCCATGATTATGTAAAAGATCTAACTTAAGAAGTTAAATCATGTCCTTGCTATCACATGTTGTGCTTGTAAGTATATACTACAAGTATAAAGGATGATGGCTTAATACAAAGAGAACACTTCAAGAAATCCTTACCAGGTTTGCTAAGAACATCTCTAGGTATGTTTCAAACTACACATATTACAAGATTCTCTTAAAGGTATGATCATCTTATTTTTGAAGTTTGCATTACATTACTAATATCGTTATGTCTAGCTATCTTGAATCACAAAGATTCTTGTTTTGGGTGATTCATCACTTGATAGATCTACCCCACTCCTATTCTTAATTGATTTTATAGAACCCTAGACAGGTTCTCTAGAAAACCCTGACCTAAGGGTATGCTAATGTGAATGTTTGAAACCCTAAACTACTTAGGTTTATTGGGAAATGCTATTTGAAGTTTTTGTTGATGATGACATATTTGGGATTTCGGTATAATCATAAAAGCCTAACTTGTTAGTGTTGAATGATGTTTGTCTGAGATCCCGAATCTTTGAATGTTTGGAATAATAGGGTTTGCTTTGTTGTGTTATGAAACCCTAGATCCTTAGGGTTGGGTTGATAAGCAAAACCCTTATTATATATTTAGAGTCCTAGGATTGAAACCTTAGGTATGTGTTCATTTTGTTGAAACCCTAGCTTGGTCTAGATTGGTACATGTCTAATATGTTAATATTGCTCGACATGTGTTATGCCTATGATTGACATATGATGAACTTATGATGTGTTGATGAATTCCTTGACATATGCGTTGACCTAAGTGTTAATGGTCATGAGTCCTAGGGTTTGGAAACAAGCCCTAGTCAAAGTTTGATGGTCTAGGATGATGTTGTTTGAAAATCTAAGGTTTTGCAGCTAAACCCTAGTAGTAGTTAAAATTCTCTAGTATTTGTGATATGGCAATCTAGAATCTATGAATCTATATAGTGATTACTGAGAATTTGTAGATGGAAATCTAGGGGTTTGATGTCTAGGGTTTACATCAAACCCTAGTAGATGATAGACATGATGTTGATTAAGCTATGATTGGTTTTTGAAGCTCATGTATGAAATCTAGGATATGTATGGAATCTTAGTGAGGAATCTAACACATGAAAGTTGTTAGATTCATTGATTTGATTTGTTTCTAGGGGAACTTGTCATTGAAAGAATTTTGAAGCCCTAGATATAATGAGTTTGATATTTTGAGGAGCTGTGGATGTGATTTAGGGTTTGTAACAAAAACTGGGCCAGAAGTTGAAGTATTGAAGTATAATCTCTTGCTGATTATGTTTGTAAAGTCTAAAAGCTTCCGTTGTTATAAGATTTTGATATGGCTAACTTCATTTTGGTCTAAGTTGTGCAGGTACATCATCTTCAAATTGGTGAAGATGATTCTAAGTAAAATTGATGTGATATATGAATGACTCTGATAAGAAGGATGGAAGTCATGAAATATTCTCCAATGACGAAAAGAAGAAGCTAATCTCCCTGAGCTAAGAGGGAGCCTGGATGGATGAAATCTCCCTGAATTAAGAGGGAGCCTGGATAAAGGAAATCTCCCTGGTTGAGAGGGAGAGCATAGTTTTGCTTGGAGAATGAAGGATATGTTGCTGCATGTGAAGTAGGAAAGGAAAGTATATGATTAAGGAATCTTCTGGGAAAGATTCGTTGATAGTCCTACTGTGTTGAGAAGCAACATCAAGTTGTTTGGAAGACCCCGAAGGTTTGTATTGGATTATGTACATATGAAATTATGTTATTGATTGGAGTTGTGTTTGTATAGGTAACTCTCTTGAAGATTTTGATAGCATGCTGGTTACCAATCAGTTTGATTGGCAAAGATTTGTTTTCCTTGATCTACTGGATCAAGAAGTGTTGAGGCTTTGTGAGTGAAGGCATTGCCTGGGAGGACATCTAGCTGACACTTTGTGTTGATGGCTAGGTCTCGAAGTTGGAAAGGTAGCATTGGTTGTTGAGCTCTGACACACATCTGGAACTTTGGGTTGATGGTTAACAAGTAAGCCTGATGGTACCTAGAGAGGCTGAAAGCTTGAGTCCATCTTATTCCCACCGGGATAAATTCTCTTGGTCAGGAATCTAGTTCGTGGCATTGTGGTGCGTAAATTGTTGAGAGACAATGGATAGATTGCCTTGGTCAGGAATATAGCCCATGGCATTGTGGTGCCTAAACTTCTTCGTAGATGATGTTGTTTGAGATCTTCCATGTACCTCTTTGATTAGATGTAAATATGAATACCTCCCTAGTTAAGAGGGAGTGTTGGAAAATGTAACTAGGTTTGGTCTTCATTATTGTACTTGAAGTCAAAATGTAATGAAATAATTTTATTATTAATCTGAATTGACTTATTAAAGCATGGGTTTCATGATTGGGTCATTTGTATAGGTCAAGCCTCCATTGTAGGCTTTAGTTTTTTTGTCAAAGTCAAATTTGTGAAGGCTCCTCCATCCATCAAAGTCTCCCTGTTGTTGAAAGGATCCTATATAAGTCAGCTTTCGTAAAGGAGATATCATGTTGTCCTATATCAAGACACAACTGTTCAAAATGTCATGTCAACTCATTTGTATGATCAAACCAGTATATATACAAGCACTGGATCTTCGCATTTCATACATAACACAAGTTCATATTTCAGAGAATCTCTTTTTCAATAATCACAGAAAAGTTTGGATATACTTTTAGAGATATATATATTTCAAGGTCTCTACAATAGAAGGTTCAGATGTTTCAGAGTGTTCGGTGCTGCTTCAGTTTGATGCTATTTCAGAAGGAAAGGACCTTGCTATCATAGAGATAAACTCACATTACAGGATCCAGTGTTGTCACAGTGACCTTAACTCAGTGTTCTCACCACAGTGATATCATCTCAGTGCTAAGATTGGTTGTAGAATTATCACAGTAATACATGAAGGAGCTCAGATTGGATGAAGAGGTGATCTCTTCAAGGTCAAGTATGGAGAAGATTGATTGCTATAGGAGCAATGGAATTGAATAAGGTTGACTTGATGGATGGAGGTAGTCTCGAGTTTGAGTTGGAAGGGTCTTGGTTGTCTCATCTTGAATCTAATGAAGGAAGAATTTGTGATTGGGTTTTCCCCTCGAGGGGGGTTTTGCCCTGGCAACATGCCTATATTTTGTGTTCTTCTATTTTGCTGCTTGGCATTAATCTTGATGATAAGAAAAGATAATTAAGAGATATAATGCTAATAATGAAAAACATCACAAGTCAATGTCATTAAGACGGGAAATCATTTAACTGCCAACTATATGGATTTTCCAACATGCGATGTATGAGGATTAGAGCATCTTTCAATTACATATTCTAGGTCCATCTTATTGACACAAATGTTACCCAGTATGATACATGAGCATGATTTTTAGTATTTCACTATAGGAGGCATGTTGATTTTTGAAAACCAGTGCCTAGGTAAATGAATTAGATCTAGATATACAATACTAGAATTCTTTAACTGAATGAAGTAGCAGAAAAACTTAGAAAAGCAAGTAAAGGTAGGAAAAAATGCAAATGTTATGCATGCACAATTTTTTTGCTCTTCAACATCAGTTCATCATTCAAATAATTTTTGAACTTACAAGAGCTTCCATATTGGGAAAATGGCTCTGAAGAAAAAACATATAAACGAAACCCAACAACCATGAATTTCCAGATTTTAGAAATTTGCCCTAGATCACCTCTGTGTTGGATCGTATGGTTTGTAAGGATTGCAAATTAATGGATGTCGTCTCCTTCGTTGTTGCTAGAATTTTTCTCCTCCCCCAGAAAATCAAATGGTCCTTTTGATTTTATCTCTTAAAATCCTTCTGGAGAAAATAATTAATGTGTTCCCTCTTTCATTTGGCTTCCTTCTATAATTTTGAGTTGGGAAAAAACCCTAATCTCAATTGGTCAAGATTAAATATAATCTTGAGTTGAGATCAATGGTCCAAAATTCAACTTAAATCACTAGTACCTGTCTTAGGCACTTTATTAAATTAAATTCACTTTATAGAAAGACATTCACTTTATTAATTAATTAATAAAGTGAATTCCTAAGTCTAAGAGTCGTTTAATGACGATTCCTGCAACTTGGAGACTTTGCTTTTGCAGAAATACTTGTCAGAGCTACAATCATCAACACTCCTTAGTGAGGAATGTATTCTCCACCACTTCAAGCTTATCTCGAAAGAAGACAAACTTTCCTTTTTGATCTGTAAATTATCATGGATATTCCACTGGACAACTTGTCGCAACAAATTTGATAAAACTATATTTAAAGATCTAAAATCTACATTATTAGGGTTTTTTTCTCTTTATATTTATGGAGCTATAGATACTGTTTATTGCGTATGTATGCAAATTAAAATTTATGCAGGAAATAGAGAGCAACGAAATGAAAACTCACTAACCACATTTGACACAAAATATACCTTGAAAAACCCTGACACAAGATATATCTTGAAAAACCCCTTCGGAAGAAAACCCGGCTGGAAGGTGAAGCTGCTCTGCTCTTTTTCTTTAAATAGAAATTGGTTGAGTACAAAGAGTATGTGGCCTGTTATTGTGCACAAATCCTCCTTGTGTGCTCTTTCCCTATCCCTCTCGGCTACTCTGTTCTTCTATGGAACAAGTGCACTCGAAAATAATGGAACCCCTTTCCTCCTAGTGGCTCGGTTATAACAGAACACAGTAGCCTCCTAACTGGCTACTAGTTAGGATTGACTCCCTCAACTCTTAACTAGATTTACAATATGGACTCTTCTAGAGTCTTCTTCATCATAATCACGTGGCTAGCTCCTTTTCCATGAGTTACGGGTGTTGATGTGGCATCCTTTTGAATTATGGTGGCCAAAATAGGAAGGTTAACTTCCGAGAGCCATAAATTTTGCATATAGACTCTGATTGAGGTGATTTTTGTGCTGTTGAAATGGCATCTGTGTGTAGAATAGGAATAAAAGATGCTACATTAAAGCAACAAAGATTTACCCCCCAAAAAGGTCATTGGATGCCTCAAAATGCTCCTAGAAGGTTTTAGACCCTAATTTGCCAAATTGGGTCTCGCTGGTAAAAGTGGTCCTCTGAGTTGATTCCTCCACTTTTTTCCACTCCAAAAGCATCGAGATGGATGACAAACAATATAATAATCCAATTTAGATCACACCTTCCCGTTTTGGGAGGCTTTTGGTCCCCAAAAGATTTAACTGAATCAGGTGAGGAATTTTTTCCTCCACATTCTCTCGGGTGTACCTTTTAGCTTTTCCTAGAAGTTGTCCTATCAACCCAATCCCGCCAAAGGTCATGTTGCCCCTATCTCATAGTTCTAGATCTCTTTTGCAAAATGGTATCTTCTGTCAACTTTGCTTGAGCATTTGGTGGCAAATCCTATACAGAAGGTAAGACCTGTTCCTCTTCCTTATATAGCATGGAAGGCCCATAGAGTTTCAGATTCTCCACATTCACAACTAAGTAAATGTGCATGTATGGGGGGGGGGACTAAAGGCTGTGGCGTTATCTCCCACCTTTTCTAGTATATCAAAGGGACCATATTGTAGAGAATTTATTTTCTTACCAGAACCCTGTAGCCTCTCCTTGTTCAATTGTAACCATACTTTGTCTCCCACCTTGAATGACTTCTCTGTTCTATCATGCATGGCCTTGTATTTTCCCCGTGACTTTTGCAGTGCCTCTTGTACTTGTATATGGATCTTCCTGACATTCTCAACAAATTTTTCAGACCTTAAGGAATTCCCTATAAGATCCTCCCTTAATCCTTGCTGCCCATATGCAATATCCAAAGGTAAAGGTGGCAAATATCCAAAACAAGTTTCAAATGGGGACTTGCTACTAGAAGTGTGGATTGCTCTATTATAAGAGTGTTGAATATACACGGATGCAGAAATTCAGAGGGAGCTGTAGTACGGATGCAATGTTGACAGTCGCAGTGTTAGCAGCAGTACAGTTGCAGCAACAACGCGGTAGTTGAGGGACATCATGTCAGACATTAGCAGCGCAAAGGATGATGTTATGAAGTTAGGGTGATGCTTCAGTGGGAAGCATTGATAGAGCACATTCCTTGCTAAGAGGGAGTGTTGATTTCTGGTAACATCAGATGTGCTCTAAGTCTCAAATTTTGCAGGGAGGCTTGGGCATATGTATTCCAAAGAACCCAGAAAGTGTTTTGGGAAATTCCACCCAGAGGTTGTTTTATTAAAATAATTAATTATTTTCAATGGGACCCTAAGTCTAAACCTAGGAAATTAAAATAATTAATGGGTATTAATCTAACTGTGGGTGTAACTTCTAGAAGAAGACGAGGATCAAGCAGAAATGATCTTAGCCATTGATTAGCTTCTAATCTGGGCCATTGAATGTCAACGAGAAGATTATTCAAGGAGGCTTGCGGGTCATTTGGAAAGTACACCGAGAGAGATCAAGAAGATCGAATTTCTCAGAGAGGGCAACGCAATAGTTGCTAGAGGAGTGATCGAAGTGATCTTTTGCAGTGAGGGGCAGAGATAGTATCCGGAAGAGGGAAGTTTTCCTGGGTCAGAGAGTACAAGGCAAAGAGGGCATAGCGACATCTAGAGAGAGGCAGACACTGGCCCACGCAAAGATGACGCAGTGGCAGCATAGGCCTTAGAGGGAGATCGAATTCCTGCTGAGGAAATCGAGTTTCAGAAGCCGGGAGCCGGCGTGTGAGATCGGGAGGCAGAAATTCGAAATTTCTAGCCAGCAGAGGGTCTGAAGGAGGAGCAATGTGATTCCTAGCAGGGGTGACAAAGACTATGTGAGGCTTATGCAGTTCTGCGCAGAGGCCACGCAGAGGGGACACAAAGGCTCTAGTCTAGTGGGATCAGGCTCAGATTCTTTTAGTGACAGGGTGAGAGCATCTCACTATTTGTTTTGTCCAGTTTCTCTATGTATCGGATTGCTAGTTGAGCATCCAAGGAATTGTACTCAGAATTACTACTGCATAATAATAAAACCCTCAGATCTGCTGCACCGGTTTTCTCGCATTGGGTTTTTTTTTTGGGACATTTGTCCAAAAATAATGGTGTTATTGTGTTGTATTTTCTGGTAGCATCGGATGTGCTCTAAGTCTCAAATTTTGCAGGGAGGATTGAGCACATGTATTCCAAAGAACCTAGAAAGCATTTTGGGAAATTCCACCCGGAGATAGTTTTATTAAAATAATTAATTATTTTTAATGGGACCCTAAGTCTAAACTTAGGAAATTAAAATAATTAATGGGTATTAATCTAACTGTGGGTGTAACTTCTAGAAGAAGACGAGGATCAAGCAGAAATGATCTTAGCCATTGATTAGCTTCTAATCTGGGTTGTTGAATGTCAACGAGAAGATTATTCAAGGAGGCTTGAGGGTCATTTGGAAAACACACCGAGAGAGATCAAGAAGATCGAATTTCTCAGAGACGGCAGCGCAACAGTTGCTAGGGGAGTGATTGAAGTGATCTTTTGCAGTGAGGAGTAGAGATCGTATTTGTAAGAGGGAAGTTTTCCTGGGTCGGAGAGTAGAAGGAAGAGAGGGTAGAATGACATCTAGAGAGAGGTAGACGCTGGCCCACGCAGGCCTTAAAGGGAGATCGAATTCTTGTTGAGGAAATCGAGTTTTCCAGCCAGTAGAGGGTTCGAAGGAGGAGAAATGTGATTCCTAGCAGGGGTGGCGTAGAGACTGTGTGAGGCTTACGCAGTTCTGCGCAGAGGGGACACAAAGGCTCTAGTCCAGTGTGATCAGACTCAGATTCTTCCAGTGACAGGGTGAGAACATCTCACTATTTGTTTTGTCCAATTTCTCTCTGTATCGGATTGCTAGTTGAGCATCCAAGGAATTGTACTCAGAATTACTACTGCATAATAATAGAACCACCAGATCTGCTGCACCGGTTTTCCCGCATTGGGTTTTTCCACGAGACATTTGTCCAAAAATAATGGTGTTATTGTGTTGTATTTTCTTGTTTCCGCATATAATTTATTTAAATGAAGGCTGCAATGTATGTATTTCGATATTTGCCGTAGGAAACTGCAAGTAATTTGTTTAAAGGAATTGAACAAATAGGAGAAATGTCATCAATTGCTGCAGTAGGGATTCCGGTTTAGGAATTTTCACACATTTAAACCTGTATGCAAGCGTGAATCATGTGTAGACCTGTATTTGTAGTAAGTAGTAATTGTATTATTTAGAAAAAATATGAATGGTGGTTACAATTCTTTGTGGCGGTGTGCATATAGGCATTGACTGACCACGAAGATAGAAGGTCACATCTTTTGACCCATGTCTCTTCACAACTAATGGAAGATTAATTAATTAATTAATTATTATTAATATTTTTTATTTTAGTAATTATTTAATTAACTGATGTTTATGAATATTTTTATTCATAACATAGAATAATTGGCAAGAAAAAATAATTCCACTAGGAGGATCTACTCCTTCGAGATGCCCCAATTGTTACAAAAACAATGGTCACTAATATTCCACAAGTTTGGTTGAAGATTCCCCCTAAAAATGATTGTCCAACACTTGAAAATGTGTATTCTTGGTGGGAGCTAAGGGTGAGAGAAGATCCTCTTCCACAACATAGTGTCAGTGAATGAATCCAATACACATAAGATAGTATTTTTCCAATTGGTTTCTTTATTGCATAGCATAAATGATCTCACCATCAACAACCTTTAATGGGAGGAGCTAGCAATTTATATAAGTTTCATTGCTAACAACTAGTTTTCCTCCACTGAAATAATAATATTTGACTTGTCATCCACAACTAATTTGGAGACTAAGTCTACTCAAAAGAAAAATAATATTTAAGTACATTGAGTTTTCCCACAACACGGGTCTAATTGCCTCATCACCACCAAAGTAGTCCAACGTTTCACAAGGAAAATGCCCGGAAATCAAAATCACGAAGAATAATGTTGATTTATCATGGGAAAGAGAGAGATCATCCTTGGCAATTCACTCCATTAGTTGAAGACCAATTACTTGATTTTAATGGCTACTTTTCTTATCCTTATCTTAATCTTCTTGGAAATAGTAATCTCCAACAATGATATTGACCTTTCCAACAACAATTTTTAATTGACTTGACTTTTCCATGCATTAATGAGTGCATTTTCGACCACCTCCTTATCTGTAACGTCCTTATGAATTTGGAAAAACCAATACATGAGTTTTGTAGACCAATTTTGACGTATTATACGTCAAATTCTAACAAAATCCACCCCTGTTAGGCCATGTGGAAAAACTGCGCTACCACATCCTCATGTCCATGTGGATGATCTCTAATGCCTTTGAGGATAGATTTTTTCTAAGACATGGGTTTTGTTCGTCTCAGCAAGTAGACCACTTTTAACGTAATGCATGTGAAATTCTGCCAAATGCTCCCCTTTTTTCGGCCTTGGAAAAGTTTTAACACCATTGTTTGACTAGCTTTGACTAGCCATATCTTGAGAATGCTTTCACAAAATGGAAAAATTTCACGTGGTATGTCATCCTCTCATTGAGCTCTACAATCTAGGACCCTATTGACTTTTTGACCTCCTGGATCACTTTGCCTTTGAAAATGTGAATTGCATTGAGAAATGTGTAAATGCTAGTGACTGTGATTCTGCTATATATGAGAAAAATCTGAGGGATACGACGCCAAAGCCAAGGCCGCATACTGACTTTATAGACTCATAACCAACCATGCAGAAAGACATAGGTGCTCTTGATGTGGGTTGGATTGGCCCCTACCTTGTTGATCATCCCTACACTACAATGCTCCCACAAAACCATGAGTTCACATATAAGCTTACTTCAGGCCTTGCACTCGTATTAGGGATGAAAGAAACCGATTGCAAACTCAAAGGAACAATGCATAGTCCGTCCAAAGCAAGACTGAGTAGACATGACACAGGGTCTAGGATTCCTACAAGGTCTCACATGGTTGTTAAAAGGCTTTTGACTTGTGACCTTGGGCTTACGATGGTGTTTAAGAATGCTGTAATGAATCTATAGGTACCCTTGCTGAAAGAGGTGTAACAAGACCAACACTTGTACCTTTGATGCTATGACTACTTTGCCGGAGGGACTTGTTGGAAACACTGAGAGGGGGGTGAATCATTATTTCATCTAATTTTTCACAATTGGTTAGTTCCCTTTAAACATTGAGAGCAACAATACAAACATGAGACAAGATCACATCACATAGAATCAGTACACGAGATTTCACTCAACAAGCTTTGTTATGTATAGTTTACATACAAATTTACCAAATGAACTGGAAGTAAGTACAAAACTCCCCAAGGGTTTTACTATTAAGGACTGGAAGGAAGCTAACGTTCCTTAAACAAGTTAGGCTCTCGTACTAGGAACAATGACCCAACTACAACATGCTGCTACCTCTGCTGCTGCACTCCATTGCCACTCCTGCTACTGCTGCTACACTACCACTGTCCACTGCCACTCTTGCTGCCATTGTTGCTATACTTCAACTCAACACTTTGCTGCACATTGACTCAGTCATTTTGCCCCACAACTCTCTACTGCACTCAGTCATACAATGATCTAATCTAAACTTGGGCTCCTCAAGAAGAGCATGAGTAATACTGTCATACATCACACTGTCATAAACCATATATCACTGCCATAGGGTCACTACCATGCATCGCACTGTCATAAGCCATATGTCATTGTCATAGAGTCACTGCCTTGCATCACACTGTCACAAGTCACTATCATAGAGTCACTTCCATCTATAAATGTTGCTGATACATCTTAGATATAAGGATGCTGCCGCACACCATGGTCATAGAGAGTCTGTCATATATCTTGGTCATAAGGATAGAAGATCACTGTCATGCATCACTGAAATAAACATAGAAGATCATAGCCATACATTGCAGTCAAGAGAACTTTGCCAAGCATCACTAAAGGTTGCAAACCACCTACACTTATATGCTGAAGCTCCTTCTTAAGACTCTGTTCATATTGAAGATGAAGTATGCTGTCATAGATGAATCCCTAGTAGAATAAGGTACTTAGCACACAACGTTCTCTACCACTGTCAACAATCTTGTCCTCTTCCGCAGTGTCCTTCTAGCATAAATGCCACAACCCTGTCTCAATATGCACAGTTCATACTACAGTCTCTGCTCATCAATATTCAACAATATCATACAGGCATCCTATCTCATCCATCCAAATGTTAGTGACATCATATATAAGCATTATAATTTTTCTTTCACTGACAAGACCCTACAGGTATGATTCTCAAGGGCACAACAACATTGTCAATATTCCCGTCTTATAACATATACCAACTACAACCATCAGGTATTGGCAACAATACATCATTATACTTAAGCATACACTGTTTCAACATATGTATTATGAGGTCACCAAAACTTTACACACATTATCAATCTGTCAAACGAAAAATACTTAATGACATAACCCTATAGATATGATCTCTCTGTCATCAACCTGTAACTTCAACATACAATACAACAATGGACGCAGACCTACAGGAATCAAATACAAATTCCATGTACTATCACAAATGACCTGCTATGCTTGTCAATACACAATATATGTTGAAGTGTATTCAAGGTGACAATTCCACTTACATTACCTCTCTATCAATTACAACGAACCTTGCCATCACACCTCTACATACTTGTACACTTGATCCTTACTATAGTATGCACTTGAAAAAATTTCGTTCTAGATCAGCAGGTGTGAATGAAATTATAGTGAAAAGGGTTTCAGGACATGTCAAGCTCAGAGATAGAGTTTCTCAAACAAGGCCACGAATTAGCTTAGGTCAAACAAGAAATTTGCACCAGTTAATAGTTTTCCATTGAAACCCATAGCCAATTAAACAATCCTTGACAATACAGGCTGCATGCTTGAGTAATAGACTACTGACAGAGAGATTTGGCCTTTTGATATTAATTTAGAGATCAAGCCTCAACTCAGATATGTGGGAGTTCAACAATGTGACTGTAAATAGTTCTACATCACTGTTCGAAGGATGCATAAGTTATGTCATTGGATTACTGACCAAAAGTTCAAATTCTCCACGCTCTATTCCAGGGAAACGTATATGCAAGTGTCAACACCTGATAAATGGAATGCCTTCAAAAACAGTGCAAGTAGAACCTTCAAGAGTTGCTTCAGGAAAAACAAAACTCACAACATTGACCTACTTGATTTGAATGCAACCTTAAAATTTAGCTATGCTCCACAGGGCCATAGGCTTCTAAGAATATATATGAGTTTTCTTGTGCAACTAATGATCCGTATAGGGGGCAAGATCATGGTCAACAAAGGTGGGTGAAGTAGCCTTTAATCAATCAAGCGACTAATAGATCATTCAACCATCAAAGAAATTTGAAACCTTGCTAGATCAATAGCCTATGCCAGAAACCCACGCGAATAGTCCTTCAGGAGAAAAGAAAATTAATTATCCTCAACCCTTCAAAAGAATACATAGGCCGAATCTCAAAGAGTTTATTAATGCTCCGAGATTGCACTTGCGCCTTGTCACTTGGAGAGTAAAAACACCTTCTTTATATAGTAGAGAAGTCGCATTTGGAAGGAGAGCCTGCTCCAAATTTTGGAGGGAAAACAATATTTGATTTTTAAGATTATTGGAGCTAAAACCATAGGGCCGACTTGAATTTGTTCTTAGTTCAAATGTTGATTCCCTCAACGAAATTTTTTAACCATAAATGTTTAATTAATTAATCAATTTAGTTTTTAATAAGAAGACTTTTGACTTCAAGATTTTGCTAGCTGATAACGAATTGCCACATCAACGGTTTTTGGGGCTTTGCACCACAAGATGGAACTTCACGTCTTCCACTAGGTATATCTCTCAAATAGAGAGGAATCTCACGTCGTGCAACCTATCTTTGGAATTGGTATGACGAGGAGAGTTCAATGGCGAGGGTCTCCAAGGCAAATTCAGTGATTTGCAACTTCAAAATCCTCAAACAAATGCGAGGCTTCAACCTTGTTGCCTTGGGCACTGTTCTCCAACTTGCCGTATCTCTTGATTCGGGGGGGGGGGGTCCACAAAATGCTCACATACCAATGAAAATGACTTGACGAATACCACCAACCTGGAGGGGTCTCATGCCAATAATCATGACGAATAAGATTAACAACTGCGAGACAAGTGCGGTGTATGCTCATCTTCCAAGGGATCCAAACCCTAGAGTTAGGGTTTCATCAATCCATCATCTCATCCATGCATGCCAGCATACTGAGGACATCAATGATGATATCCTGCACCCACTTTGACATCAATGACAACATACTCAACAGGACCCTTAATCTATGTGTTAGCTTGATTGTACTCTACAAAAGACCTTTCTCATCCTTCAATGTGAGTGTGCCTTCATTGGGTTTTATCATGATTGTTATGCAACGAACTCCTGTTTCTCATTTTGTTTGCACAGGTTAATCAACTACAGTTCACACTTGGTCTATAGCAATTTCATATCAATAGATGATCCACATGGCACCTCTAACAAATTAAAACGCATCCAACCATGCTTCCTTAGTTCTCAATTTGTTATCCACATTAGTGGAATATTACTGTTGAGAATCCGAAGGCACTTGCCATTCAAATTGATTAAGGTCGTGCCAACTTTAGTGATCAATTTATAAACAATTGATTGATTTCCGAGGATTGTGGGAGTTTATTACAAATTAGGCACTCTATATATGCCTCATTAAATGGAAATCCTATCTATTAGCTTATGTAAATATCAACGTTGCGAACATCACAATTTTATTGCCTAATCGAATTTTTTTCTAAGTAGTGATTTTATTGGTTGAGAAATTTGGGAGAGTTTTTCTACATGTAGAAATTGCAATTTTATCGAAAAAATCACGAGTCGATGCAAAAAAATCGTTGACGCGCGAAACGACTTTATGAAAGTTTTTTTGTTGTGGTTTTTCAATTTCATTTTGCAAACAAAGGGCAAGTGAGAGAGCTAAGGAGGAGGCGAACACATCCACAAGGGTGAGAGAGGAGAAAATTGAGGGTATTTAGGATCCCAAGCAAAGAAATTTCAATTTTGGATAGAGTTTCTTCAGTACGCCGCAAATTTCAGGTATGGTAAATTCAACCCTATTTTTTTGTTTTCTCCTTGTTTTTCCTTGGGTTTCAGTCACCCATATATTTTCCATGATTTTTCTAGGACAGGGAGTGCATTTTTTTTCCCATTATCGTTTTATTGATTGGAGAGTTTTTTATTGTAAAAAATTCCAATGTTCCACGAAGACTTCGGGCGGGGAGATGTGGTTGCAAGGAGACGCATAAGGGGGACGTGTGGGAGTACCCTCAAATTTTAGGGAAATTTGGGGGGACAGGGAGACATCGGGGTATATGATTCTTTTTCCTTTTTTTTTTTATCTATATATATATATTTCAAATTCATATTCCAATAATGAAAGCATAAAATACAATGATACATACATAATTGAATTAAATAATGCAATACATTGATCTATACTCATCATCCTTACTAATACATACATGATTCATCTATAGACCACGAGATTCAATAATGAAATATTCTGATCCATATTCATCATTCATTAGTCACCATTCTATAATCTACATTGATTTAAAAATTAAATTCATCATTCTAGATTCTAAATTGAATTAAAATTAAAATTCATCATTCATCATTCTAGAATCTAATCAGTACTAAGCAAAATAGACTATAATAGACACTGAAATAGTAAATTGATGTAACTAAAACTCAAAAACAGTGTAGTGATGAGTCTAAAAGTCACTCTAAAGTACATAGAGGGCTTGGTGCTCTTGATTAAATACTAATTCCATTCCCTTGTACATGACAAAATGCAATGGAAACATTGCAATCCATCGAATCTTGGATTCCTAAAACACTGTTAAGTCTATTGGATTTTGAGTGAGAACTAAAATTCTACTTTCTCCATATGAAATCCAATGAGGTCGGAACCACTCTCAAACATCCTGAGTCGTTTCATGGTAATGTTAAAAATTTAAGTAAAAGGATGAAAATGAAAGATAAAGGAGAATGTCACTTTTACTTTAAGAATTCAACATTACCATGAATTACATAGCATTAGTAGGGCAATTTGGTCAAATACTAGGCTTCTCCTGTCATAAATCATTGTTTACAAGCAAATTTAAGGGGGGACACATAGCCCATTTTGAGGGGGGACGCCTAGGTGTCCCCCTTTTGGGGAGTCATGGCCCTCTTGCGTCTCCCCATGTCTTCCCAAAACAGGGACGTGGGGAAACGTTTCCCCAGAGGTCCCCTCGTTCTGGGCGTGTGGGGTGCGAGCACCTGACCCCGGGGAACGCATCCCCATGGAACACTGAAAAATTCAAAATGCTGATTGTTAATTTTATTTTTTTAAAATTCTTCTTGTGCCTTAGGTTCAATCTTACATTAAGAGTTCAACAAATATGCCAAGACATTTTGGACCCTCCGTGGGAATATGGTGAACCTGATGGGGGGTTTGATTGATCAATTTGAGTTGCAAGTTGTGTGGGAATCATATGACAGGGGGAGTATTCTGATTCAAATTCCCCCTTGCGCAAATTCCAGGACATGAAGTAGGAATTTGCTTAGGTGCAACTCTAGAAATCATCTGTAAAGCCCTCAAATCATTAGAATATATGGAGTCACCTAAAGTTCGAAAATAAACAAGGAAGCTATGAAGACACAAATGGCAAGGGGTGGAGTGGTGGTTGGTGACCGTGAGAGTTGTTCTTCTTTAATATTAGCTTCTACAATCAAACCCACAATGGTCTCATCATTTTTGTTCCAAGAACCACACCTGGTGTACAACCATCGATCAAGTCGACTCTTAAAAAAAAGAAGGAAGAAGTTCACAAGTTGGTGGGTAGGTGTTTTCTATGGAGTGACATTCCCTTCAGCATTGCCAGGAACAATCCATTTTTCCACCCTATGTTTGATAATATTGCTATTGTTGGCTTGGGGTATAAAGCCCCTTTGTTAATTTTAGGTATGTTCTATGTTAGAGCAATTTATTTCAATTTTCACAGTTAACTCAATATCTTTTCCAGATTAGCAATCGCATCAACATTAAAGAAAACTGCAGATAGAACATAAATATAAATCGCAGAAGACAAGCCAAGACAAGAGGACACAAGATGTGTAGCCAGGGACAAACCCCAATGTGGGGAAAGCCTTGATCAATTCTTCTTATATGTTCTTCAATAGTTCATCAGAGAGAGAGAGAGATGGTACATTTACAACAGAAGTCAACACTTTGACTTATTTAAATAAGAGCATAGATCATCTCTAGGAAGATGATACGTGAGATCAGTTGAAGACATGCTGCTTCAACTGATTCTCTAAGGTGACTCCTTCACCTATCATTGTACTACATCTCGTCATCATGCTGCACCTCACCGTGTTGCACCATGCTGCACCCATCATCACAATGCTGGACCTCATGATGCTTTTGTCCCAATGTTTAGCACCGCTGTACCTAGTGTCACGGCTGCACCATGTTGTCACCCATGTGCTTGCTGCACCATTGTTGCTTTGTGTCCTTGCTGCACCAAGTACTATAATGCTGTCCCAATGTACTTGCAACACTGTGCTTGCTGTTGTCCATGCTTCACCATGCTTGCAGTTGTCCCAAGCTTCTTGCTGTTGTCCATGCTTCACGATGTTTGCAGTTGTCCCATGTTTCACTATGCTTGCAACTGTCCCATGTATTAGCTTGTTGTCCCTTGCATTGCTTGCTACTGTCCAACTGCTGCATCTAAACATGTTGTTCCATGCACCTTACTGCACCATGCTGTTGCAGTATACCATACTGCTGCATCCATCACATCATGCTACACTCCTTTGGGGTATTCAACACTCCATATTAACCCAACACATGGCTCCCACATGCTGCTCCGAATCTGATCCAAATTTGGTCAATATCCTTGACCCAACACACCTCTAACACTGCTCCAAATCTGCTTGTCACTTTGGTGTTCCTAACTGTTCCGGTTAGGGCACTTGGGCAGCCCTAAACTCCTCTCAACATTCCTCGAACAACCCTCCAAATCTGCTTGTCACTTTGCTGTTGCTAACTTTTTTGGTTAGGGCACTTGGGCAGCACTAAACTCCTCTCAATAGTCCTCGAACAACCCTCCAAATCTGCTTGTCACTTTACTGTTCCTAACTGTTCTGGTTAGGGCATTTGGGCACCCCTAAACTCCTCTCAACAATGCTCGAACAACCCTCCATATCTGCTTGTCACTTTGCTGTTCCTAACTATTTTGGTTAGGGCACTTGGGCAGCCCTAAACTCCTCTCAACATTCCTCGAACAACCCTCCAAATTTGCTTGTCACTTTGCTATTCCTAACTGTTCTAGTTAGGGCACTTGAGCAGCCCCTCTCAACAGTCCTCGAA